>BOPP01000027.1:8948349-8960756 GCA_017312745.1 Gryllus bimaculatus | reverse complement strand
TATCTGTGGTAGTCCAACGATGACTCCCTCTGTTTAATATTCGTATTTCCCACTACCTTCCAATCTTCCCACCCACACCAGACAGACAGCATAGCATCGACACCTTGAGCGGATATCATTTTCGCCCCCAAGGAGCACCGTCCCATCTAGCATCTCCCAGCAATACTTCAATCCGTCAAGTCTTATGCATATTTTCTTCATCTTTTCATTATTGTTTCTCTCGATCCATTTTCCCCCAAAGACATTCATACCATCATGAATCCGCCAATGATATCCTTTCGTCCGTCTATCCCCACACCAAAACGTCCTATCATTAGAAATACCTTATTGCGACCATTCTTCGTAGAGAATGGTTCTGCCCTTGCACACCTTCCGAATACTCGAATTCTGAGGAGGAAAAACTGGAAAAAGATCTCAGCCACTACCTATTACACGTGACCATCCTCATAGTCCCGAAAGTATTATCCTTTCCGGCACCCACTGTCCGTAGTTCGCGAGTCTTCGGCTGCTAACGTACAGATTTTAGAGCAATCTCCGCAAAATTACCCCCACAGAATGCTTTTCTGCCCGTACCACTTTTTGCCCAATTATAATGCACGGCCATAACGCATCATTCCACGTGTAAAGACTTTAACACATCTGTCATGTCACAAAACACTTCTGAACGCGACACACATTTTTGGAAAAGGCGATTCCGAACAAGCCACCGACTTTCGCGACTGTTTTTGCCAACGGCTCTATCTCGACAGCTCGGCAGAGCGCAATCTAAACTGCTCCGCTCTTCCCGGATGTGGCCTTGACCCGCCCTCCTGAGGGAATGGCCGCTCCTCGATCCCCCAGATGAATCTATCGGCAGAGCCCCTCACCGCACACATCCAAACAAAAACAATTGGCCCCGTATTTCACTTACCTCATTCACATTACTATATTCATTTACCAAAATAATCTTGTTACTCTGACCAGTTCATTAAATAAACGCGCAGGGGGGCTTGCCCCTTTGACATTGGTGAACCGGACCATAACAATCGGATTACCCGGAGCCACACAACTCCGAAGTCCCAATAACCCAAATTATCTAGTCCTCATTTATCACGGCATTGTGTTCGGCGCTCTGCCCGTGCGATCCCAGGGGATCCCAATACGCCCAACTCGCCCCTATCCCTCGCCCAACGGTTCCTGTGCCTGTGGCGGAGCCCCGATAGCGTATTGCCGAAGCCGGTACTGAAATAGCACGGCCATGACATGGCCACGCACGACCTTGTGATGTGCGACATGTTCCTCGTTGATCTTCCAAAATTCACTCGACATTCACTTCGCGCATCACTGTTACCACCAAAAATTCTAGTGCAATGTCTGCCAGCGCGTCGGTTATTCTACGTAACCTACCTCTCATCTGCAGCCACGGTTCCCTAAGAGTTAAGTACTGTGCGCGCCGCCAATGTGATCTTCAGATTTTCACCGATTTCGATTTGCCTTCGTCGTGCCTTGCGTGCGCTTATTGCCTTCCGGTGTTCTGTGCTTGTTTTGTGTTTGGAGTATTCACCAATAATGACAACAGTTCGAATTTTCGCAATTGAAGACCGATGTGAACAAACTAAACCAAAATACTCGGTACTCCCAACACCATACCCTTTCTCAGCGCATAACTTCTTCTCCAATTTCAAAATTTAGAGAATTCAAACAATGACTAACCAAGTGGTCCCTGCTTCTTGTCATGGAAAAAATTGAAGCTGTCTTTCTGAAAACTTTGCTTCATAATTGCATTATTTCCCACCGCAAAAAATTACGCCCGAAAATCCTCCTCCTATTTAAAAATGCTACCATGACATTAAAACACCCGGAAAACAAAGTTTCACTGTGACAACTTAGAGACTTCCCTCCCACGTTTTACATATACTCTGAATATTAACTAGTTTTAATTCCGTCCGTTAGCGTACCCACACCAGACAAACAAATTACGCGCTCACAAATGAATTAAAATACCGTTCCACACCAAATAATTCATTCCACTAACCCAAAATGAAACATATCATCTTCTCCTTAGGAAACCATTAATATGAATAGTATTCACATTTTCAACCGATCGCTGATTTATACACAAGCATGACACGATCCTATGCTTGCTGAATGTCGTGCCTCAGTAAAATTACGGGAACAACGCCCAACAATCACTAAACAATACATATTGCCCCTCCCCCCCTCCTGCCACCCCCCCCACCCCCCATCACATCTCCCCCCCCCCCCCCCATTCATTACCCACCACTTTTGTTCTTACTTCATACCCGAGGATAGATATTGCAAACAAACAAATCTATCCAGGTATCTGTCTGTCCACTGTTCCCATTGTTCATTAAATTAAATTTGTCCACTCGAAAACCACAACCCTGCATTATGCAATTTTAATAACCCATGAACTAATTTTAATCCCACCCAAACCAATTCTTCACCGAGTTATCTTTCCAACAACTTTTATTTCCCACCCCCAACCCTGCATAATCTTTTAAAACACACAGACAATGTACCACAGCCATAATTCTCCATTACATCTCCCTAGTTTAGAACACCGCCAGCCACGGGCCCTTCATTTATCTTGGATACATTGACCATCTTGCACCCATTCTATTGTACATAATCTCCCTCCAGCACTTTTCTTCACATGCCGCACCCATGGCACTGACAAAGGTATTTCTAAATTTTCTCTGGTTGTTGGTCTCTCGTACGACAGCATCTCAATACCAGCCCGTCGACTCCTCCATATCCCCTTTGCCTTAACGCATATATTGCTATTCCGTGTCCACCATACCTTCTACTCCAGTTTATCTCATATCAATCCCGCTGGAATCACCTTTGAAAAACCTTCATGCACTAAACCGTCTCTTATGATTTCACCTATTTAGGTTTATATCCACCACATTAATTAAGTTCATACCAATGTACAGTCTGCGTATCCCGACCCCGGCCAATTTTAGATTATGGAGCAGGAGGAACACCCTCACCCCTAGGGATTATTCAAATAGTTTACTGCGCTTACTCATTATTTTCTTTCTCGAACGTGCTGGAAACATAAGAGTACATTCTCCGCCCTCCCCTCCGTGCTTACTGTACAATTCCTTAAAACAAAAATTAAAATACATCGATCCCAGCATTAAATTTAGGATTGGCATTTCATTTCCATCCTTACACCTATCTTTAACGAACCTTACCAAAAATGATATCTTGTGGCTGTAAGTAACACATCCAGTATGAATATGTCTCTTTTGACCACGGAATTGGACTCCTACGTAACTGAATCAAGATAGCCGCTTCCTCTTTCAAACTACAAACTAAGTTACCAAAAAAAGAAAAATTGTGAAATTAAGAAAAAATAAACTTTCGCTTCGCTCTTTCCATTGCCAATGAGTTACTGCCCAAAAAAGAAATCTACAATACCTAAAAGAATAACCACATTCGTCTACATTAGACAAGACATTTGCGATTGCCACCTAATTACGCAATACTCCCGCTATAAAACGCATTTAATGCCCGCAGGAAACGTTTAACCCATTCTATTAAAAAACCATTAGAAGAATTTATAAGAACTCCCCGAGAGCTCGCAACTTCCGTTCATCCAATTCGATTTTCTCTTGGCCCCGGCGCCTTGGACCCAGGAGATTAAGAAATATTAGGCCACCGACCCTTAAACGTGCGTAGTCCCGTCTCTCATCTACTTTTATCTTGTTTCTCTGCCAGATACTATGTTTTGTACCTGGCCAATATAGCATATAATCTAGCTTTCCCGCCTTATCTCACCCTCCCCTCCGCTCTCTTCTTCCGCAATTTAACCGTCCAACGACTCCCATCCGCGCGCCTCCAACCGCCTATTCCGGCTCCGTCCGCCTCCCGTCCCGCCTCCTACCCGCCTCCCCTCCCGCCTCCCTCCGCCCTCCTCCCCGCCTCCGTCCCCGCCTCCCCCCGCTCCCCAGCCTCCGTCCCGCCGTCCGGCCCCCCCCGGGCCTCCGTCCCGTCCCTCCGTCCCGGCCTCCGTCCCGCCTCCCGTCTCGCCTCCCGTTCGCCTCCGTCCCCCCTCCCCGCTCCGCCCCCTTCCCGTCTCCCTTCCCGTCTCCTTCCCGTCTCCCTCCCGTCTGCGCTCCCCTCTCCGTCCCGTCTCCGTCCCCTCTCCGTCCCGTCTCCGTCTCCCGCCTCCGTCCCGCGCTCTTCCGCTCCCCGTCTCCGTCCCCGTCTCCGTTCCCCGTCCCCGTCCCCGTTCCCCTCCCCGTCTCCCCCGTCCCCGACTCCGTCCCCCGCACCCCCCATGCCCTGAAGTACCAGTGCCAACTTACCCAACGGAAGTCCAGCGGTAGAACGCCCCGGGATCTCGCTGAGCGCTTCGCGCCCCGCCAAACAACGCGGCCGCGACGCGGTCCGCCGCTCCGCTCAACCACTTGTGGCTTAGCGATTCGTTCTTTGCGCCCGCGGGCTCGCTGCTTTTTGCCTTATCGTCGCCGTCGCTGCGCTGACCGCAACCCGACTCTCATTTTATACCAGCGACCAAAGGAGGCTGCGTGTGCTCGTTTATTATACAGCACCGGAACCCCGGCACGTGGAAGAAAGTGCCGATCGTTGGCCCAGACTGGCCAGTAATTAAGCCCACTGCAACTAACCCTGCGCAAAACAAGGGCCAGCGTTGCCCGAGCCCACGAAAGTTCGAATAGCCCCTCCTAGAACGGCTATAGCCAACGCCAATCCTGCGTCTGGCCGTATGCTCGCGTACAACGGGTTTGATGGCATTACAGCTGAAGGCAAGATCAAACCGACTGGCAACCCAAACCAGCAACGAAACTCACGGTGAAAGTACGAAGAAGCCCGGCAATGTTTTGTCTCACTTGCAGAAGGAAGGTGCTATTTTGAGAGCGCTTCTCCAAGCCTTCAAGCAACAAAGCAACACAGCTGTAAAACTTTTCACAAACTCTATTGACTGCAGTGAGTTTGGAAATGCTGCTTCACCATTATACATTGAAGACCCGCTATAGGAGACTATTGTAAATATCGTCATAATATTAAATAAAACCTTGTTCACACCCACACCCGGCCCTTCAGTCTCTTCCCCTCCATAATCAATCGTTGTACGAATACGCGGTATTTCGCATACTCTCTCACCCGCGTTCGCAATCCGCCTTTCCTACCTTTTGTCTTGGTGTTTCAGCAATTTGGCCAACTGCCCCATCCACCAATATTTATTTTCCTATTCGCTGCTCCTTGCAAGTGAAACATTTTTAAAACCCCTTCTACATCACTACTCTATCTCCTCCCTAAAAAACACGCTGGTTTGCCACTCCTACTTTACATTTTCTTTTCCTACCTTTTACACTATTTTTCATTTTAGAAGATGCCAAAGATCCCCCACAATTCTTATCTATTCGTACTGAATTATTAGCAATTAGTGGACCAAGCGAAGAATACTGTCTCACTTCGTGTCCCATGAGTTTGACTACATCAGCGTAAAAAGTTACCCATATACTTTCCCAACCTTCCCTCCTAACTAGTACCATCGTTAATCCACTGCGCTCGTCTTTTTTCTGGAGCTTACACTGTTTTAATACCCGAGCTAGCTGGCCTCAATCCGTCATTAGCGAATGCCACATCTCGTGCCGTGGCGTCTTTTCCATATTACGCAAACACTTCAGTTATTGGCTTTCCAGGAGTGCTCTCATTGTTTCCAATACAAAACGACTATTTTTCCCGCCCACCGTCTCGTCCGCCTCCCTCTCTGTGCCAGACGCAGCCCCGCGTGCGTCCCGCGCGCCGGCCCTGCCCTCTCCGTTGCCCAGTGGGCCGACGGACGGGCCCCGGGACGGGGAGGGGACAGGCGGGGCCGATGACCGCCAGCCCGGGAGCCCCCGCTCGCCGTGGCCGCGCGCCCCCGTCCCCTGCTGCAACCCAACCTCGTTCCTCATTCCCGGTGCCCCAACGCGAACCACGCGCTCCCCCGCGCGGCGCTCCCGCTCGCCGCCGCCCCGCTCCCAGGCAGCTTCACCAACACGCTTATCCGCGCGGCGCCGTGGTTGCGACGCGCACCGCACTCTATAATACAGACACTGGCTGGAGCGGGGAGGCGGAGGACGGCAGTTGGCCGCCCGGCGCGCCGCGGCCGGGCCGCTTTCCGGGCGCACCGGGGACGCCAGAAACGAGACCGTTGGCCGCGGCGCGGCGGGGCGGGGAGGGTTCGGGGGGCGGGGCCGGGAGAAGAGACGACCGCTTGCGACAAGTGCCTTGCGGCACGGGATTCACGAAATAGGCTTCGATACAGACTTTCGAAAGTAGATGCGTCAAGAAGATACATTATTTAAAACAATATACTTGCTTGTGTTTGTGTCATTCTGTATATTTCTTGTTCATATTACATTATTTTCATTAACGATATGCCATATTGATTTTTCTCTAGGGGTTACTTCATAAAGGAGTTTATAAAGGAGTCTATGTAAATGTCGTTGAGTGGAAAGAGGAGAGAATTGTGTCTCTGAATTATTCAGGTTCCACGTTTCGGAATCTATTTTAATAAGTACCGTAAAAGAGTTCTCCATACTTATTTCTTTCCACCAACTTCCAGCTGCTTTAGAGCGGAAGTGGGCGTTGGGGAGCGAAGGTACTTAATGAGACGAAGCGCCCGCGGCGGAAAAGGGTCGGATGTAATGTCAGGCAGAGAATCAATTTAGGTGCCCCTTTGATATTTTGAAGAGGTAGTCGTAATACAAGACGAATATAGAGAGTGGATGAAGTATGGGAAGTAAGGCGATATTAGATCGAAACAATCATGAGAACGAAAAGACATCCAATATTAAGTCCTGAAACAAATAGACATTGTATTGTGTAATATCGCAACGAACTATTGAGATGCCAGAGTTTTAATTACGAACGGGTATTGGAAGAACAAGTGATCTGAGAAAGGATGGAAAGGATTATGAAAGGAACGACAGCGAAGAATAATGACAATGAAATTCTGGAAATTGTACGTGACACTCCTTAATGATGTACGATGATGCACAAAGCTTCCGCAATGAATGTGGAAAGCAACACAATACTTCAGGTACTTGACACAAAGTGGAGGAGAGCAAAGAGAGATGTGAAGAAATGGCCGAACCGCAAGCGGGACGATGTGGGGAGTGAGGAGGGAGTGGACGGAGCGGGGCCGTGATCAATACGCAGTGGCAATGGACTGTGAAACACCTCTCGTGTCGCCGCGAGATGCGCCGGCGGGGGTGACGGCGGCGGCGGGACAGGGATATTGTTGCAGGGCGCTTTTGTGCGTGCCGCACCCTTCGTCCTTCCCCCGCCCTCGCTCCCTCTCCCTCTCGCCCCTCGCCCGCCGCCTCTGTCCCCACCCCCGCGTCCCGTGCGCTTCCTGTCGCCCCCCGCGGCGCCTGTCTCGGCCACCCTCCGGCAACCGCCCCCTCGAGTGAGCGTGTACGCCGCCGCCACTCCCCCTCCTCGCGGAACAAGTAAGAAATTTGCGCAGCTGTCGGTTGGCAGCGGGCGACAGTGGTTGAGGCGGCGGCGGCGGCCGGGGATGGCGGTGTGCTGGCAGCGCGAGGGAGGGGGTACCGTTTGTTAAGTGGGGGTGGCACAGAAGGAGGCCGCTGAAGGCAAATCGGAGCAAATTTGTGGCGAGAGGGAAATGGGGAAGAGGTTCCAATAAATGCGTAGTATAATGAAGGCACTGATGGCGCTAGTTTTGTAGTAGTTGAGAGGAAAAAATAATGAAGAGGGGATGCGAGGGTGCCATTCCGGAACAGAATCATATATCATTAGCATCACTCTTTGCTAACGTATATGCTGGTAGCTCTTCTGTTGTTGCACTATATTCATATTTGTCATTTTTCAAACAGTTTCTGCGAAATTTTCAGTGTTTATATTTTTCTCTTTTATGTCGTAATAATTTTACATAATTAGGAACTGATTGATTGCAACTCTTGATTTTTCTACTTATTGTTTCCACATGTTTCTCTGACTTAGATCCATTGATTCTGCTTTTGTGCTATTCCGAAAGAGCTTTTCACCCTTAAAGTAAAAGAATGGTAAAACGATTTTTTAATTCTCATATTTGTCTTTCTGTTTGTTCAAATTTGCTGCCATGAAAGCACTCGAGGAACTCACAGAATACTATTCAGCAAGGATTATGCTACATTTATAAAAAAGGCTGCTCGTAAATTTTAAAGATTTGTTGGGGACAATGATCGTTCATACTTCCTTTGCTGAAAATGCCTTCAATTTTTTTTCGCTTTTTCAACAATTTGTACGAACGTACGTAGGAACGTTAGATCTCTGCCAGTCACAATGCACGGTTGCATTCGCTTGTTTTACAATATGAATTAGTGTTTAAAAGTGAGGCCGTTATCGACGTTTACTAATATTGCATTTTTCTCACGGACAATGGGGAAAAAATGCGACTGCCTTTATAATAATTACAACTAGAAATATAATTTAATTCGCTGCTCGTTATATCATCATACTTTCTTTTGTTAACGAGAAGGTATCTCGAAAAACGTAGTTGTATATAACTAAAAGCAACGTATAATCTTGCAGAATAAAAAAAAGGCCCCCGTGGAATTTAATGTTCGCGCATTTTCTTGATATCGAACGCAATAGCCACTTTGCCACTTCTTCACCGCGACGTTACAACATTGAACAACAAACAGTCACTGTATAGTGAGATGAACATTTCCAGCGATACAGTTGCTGTTTGTCTCATGCGAAACCCCTCGGGAGGTACTGAAAGGGGTCGGCGCTGGTGGAGTCCTTAGATGTCATGCGTGGGCGTCCCCTGTTCGCGTCTCCTTGGCGACAGAGCCGTCGACTCCCGAGTGCCTGTGGATTACCCGCAGCGGGGGTGGGGGGAGGGAGGAGCAGGCTGCCCTGCGCCGATCGACGCGAGGGGCTGCGTCGGAGGGGTTGCTCTGCGCGCGCCGCTCCGGAAAGGACATAAGGCACCGATTAGGCGCTCGATTGAGGGTTAGCCGGCTACGGCTTTGGGGATTTGAGGCGGTGGGTTGGGAAAAGCGGTCATGAGCGTGCAATCTGAAAGTTTTCCTTGCGATCGGAATGGGACTAATACTGAGATAATCTTTTTGTTTTCTTTTACATCTGGCTCGTAAACAAAGCTTTACTCCGTCCCAAACAGGCGGTTTGAGTAGTTTATTGATGCTCTTGTTTATTATTATTATTATTATTATTATTATTATTATTATTATTATTATTATCGTTATTTTTATTATTGCGCATGGGACGCGGAACAGAGATCGAAATATAGTTTCTTGAAGAGAGTTCATCACTGTAAAAAAAGACCTGTGTTATGGAATATAATATAAAGAATGTACGAGTCCTAATGAAATGGAGAATCATATGGCGCCCGAATATATAATAATGGATCATGGATGGGGCATCGCAGGGAAAGGGAGAAAGAGTGTTACGTACAAGCCACTGTATAAAACGGCGTTAGAGAGGCGACGAAGGTGAGATACTGGGAGCGCAGTAGCCTCGTCAGCGTGCTTCTTCAGTCAGGAAACTTCAAAGGATATTATCTGGGATCAATGCAGAGGACGTCCGCTGCTACAATGTGTCGAATCGAGGGGTCTCGGTTTAGGAGTACTCATGAATGGCACAATCTGTGAGATTGGTGTGGCCGGTCTCTGGCATCGAGAGTATGCTTGATCGGGTTGGACTACAAAAGCTCTGACGTTGCGAGAGGGATGGGGTTCTGTGGTAGGGAATGGTAGATATGCAGTACCGCAGTTTGTAGAGATGCTATCGAAGCCAGAGACAGAAGGGGCTTGTACTTCATCTGCTTTGCCTGGTGAGGGTAGCAATATCTGCTCTCCTTTGAGCCACGTATTGAGGAAGATGATGTGGGCGACGAGTGGATTCGTGTCGGCGATATCGTGGATCGTTTGATGTCGCGTGTTGCGTTTGTACAGTGCGAGTAGGAAACCCAACCCACACAATTAACCCTTTAACTGCTACGGGCCGGCCGACAAAGTCACCGGTCTTGCGTCATACTTCTCGCTCCAGGCCCCGTTGTGAGCTGAGCTCGCTCGCACATAGATATCGCGCAAGACATCTCAGTTATCGGTAAGTCCTAGCGATGGCCAAAAGCGCGTCTGCACGACCGAACTCGTTGACGGGCCCCGTACGGTTCCGCGTACGATCTCGTCCAGAGGCACCCAGCGACAACTTGATTGAGCATATTAACTCGTCCAGAGGCTACCACGCACGACAATATTTTGCGTATCAGCTCGTCTAGACTAGTCAGAGGGTTAAATGCCTAATATTTTTGCACCGAATGGGAAATGTTTTTTCTATTAACGGAAATAAAATAGAGATACATAGGCACGGCAAGCAAACGGAAGCGGGTAGCGGTGGTGCTGACTGGACAAGATGGGGTGGAGTGGCTGATCCTCGAGGACTCGAATTTCACTTGATTTTCTCAAAACATCATCTGTCGCCATCGCGGCTAGGCCATTATAAGGAAGTGGGCCGCCCTCGTCGTTCGCGAGGTCCTACGAAGTCCTACGAATGGGATGCTGTGGGTATGTGGAGCAGGGACTTAAAGGGTAATGGGAAGAAGAAAGGGTGGTGAGTGTGAGGACGCAACGTTGACCGCAACGACCACCAGCAGACGTCGATGGCGATTAACGAGAGTAAAATAAATTATTTAAAACTATAAATAGCGCACTCCTTTGTCACGAGCAATGGTGGGACAGTCACTTCTCTCAAGGGACAATGTTTTCACGATGTGCGTGAGAAAATGATGTCGTTTTGTATGTGTGATAAGTAATTACGAAAGCTACACTCATGTTCAATGATAAAAATAAAAATTAAGATTAACCGTTGGGGTGAAACACATTGTACATCCTCAGGACAAGGGCCGCTTAACCTTAAAGAAATATTATAGACATTTTATGAAAATTAAAAATGTTATTGTCGCTATGACATTATAAATATTACTTTCTATTTGCAATTTAAAATGAAACGTAGATTGATTTTATATCAGATTTGAAATTTGATACACAAAGTAATTTTCTGGAAGGGATAATCCCATTACTAGTTCAAAATGAGATCGTGATTTGATCAGCTTTTCAATTTGATGTTTTCTCAGCTGTTGGAGGGGCTCGAATGTCACTTATTTTTACAGATGGGATACAGATTGTCGAACAAACAAGATAGCGTCTTATGTTTCAACATCGGAAAAAGAAAGGCTGCTGACTTCTGTATAAAGACACAGAATATAAAGTATTTTAACAGAATTATGAATTCATTTACTACAGAATTAAATAAACTACATAAATCAATCGCACTAAAAAATCAATAATCGGTTCATTGAAGCATAATAAAAAAGAGGATTACTTTTAAACCGAGCATTTAATCATTCTAAACATGGTTAAAGCAAGTAAAGTCAATATCTATTCTTTAAATAGTTCTGTAGGCAAGAAATGGCAGATTAACGTAGAATGATACGAAATTGAGCTAATACGATTTAAAGACCACGTCACAAAAATACATATTCAAGAAATTGCCTCATGTTGATGAAGAGGAACCATAACTAGCGTAAACATGTACGTCGTTGCGTTTTACATTCTTCGTGCTTATTTGTTGAAAACCTATTTTTTGCTCAAAGTTGTGTTATCCACATTCCCTTAATGTGAAATTCCATTAGGCACTCTAGGAAACTTAAAAATGTGCGAAATTACCACTATTGGGAAATACGAAGATAATACGCGTGAAAAAAGGGCCGGCATGAGACGGTGCAATTAGTTCCAGCTCAATTTTTGTTGATTCGCACAGAGTAGTCTCCAGGATCTTGTGACAAAAGGTACGAGTATTTTCGGAAACGAGGCGAAAGCCCGCTGTAAGGGGCATGGAGAGAATCCAAAACGAGTTGCGGCAGAGGCGCTGATGCGAGGCGGGCAGTGGCCCAGCCTCGAGCCGAGGTCGCGGCCAGTGGGCTGCCCTCGTTCGTTGTCGGCGAGTTCATCAGGCCAGGCGCTGAAAAATGAGCAGCAAATATCCATGCGTGCGTGGCTTCTCCGTCTCTCTCTTGTGTGCTGCTTCGATTTCTCCCGTGATCGACGAGCGGCAGTTCTCGGTTTCGCGGTTTCCGTGAGATCTGCAGTTGAAAAACATCCGTAACACTTCAGTTTGTAAACCAACGGAATAGCTCTTGCAGAAAGAGTGCAATTGTCCACCATCCAATTATTTTCCCTTCGCCACAGGAATTGAGCGCGGATTAATGAAAAAATGACTTAATGATATATCGTGACTTAGGTCAGTTGTCTTCATGTCCCATGCGCAGAACCAGCTTTGTCTGTTTCGTTGTTAAGATGCGAAGGGATATCCCTGAATTTTGGACCGATTTGTAAATGGGATCCAACCGCTCC
>BOPP01000027.1:8925425-8946438 GCA_017312745.1 Gryllus bimaculatus | reverse complement strand
GGAGGGCGGCAACTGCGGCGGGGGCCGACCTAGGGCACTGCGCTCCAGCGTACGGGCTCTCGCGCTGCGTCGGTGCCGCACCGCTGCCGCTCTTCTCTGCCCCCGCTTCCGCTCCTGTTCCTGCTGCTGCTGTCGTTACCATGCCAACGCAGATACGAGCTTCCCACTGCGGGCAGCAGCAATTTAACTTTTAAAACATGATGTCGCGCAAGCTTTGCGTGCAAATAGCTCTCTGTGCTAATCATTTCCTTCACCAATACTAACCCAATTTATCTTTGTATTTGGGATTTTGCAGGAGTTCCTTTAATATTTCTGTTAAATTTATTCTACAGAAGTATGCGAACAGCGAGACAAAGCGATAGTAACACACGTCTGCACGACTAATAATAATCTCTCAAACTATATAGGTCTTTCAGGAACTATCTTTATAGCTCATCACTGGAAGAAGGAAATGTACCTTCTTGAAGACAAACAAAACGAACACAGGATCAGAGACGAAACATGTATGAAATAAAGGGTGAAAGGAAACCAATCGATGTATTGCGAGAAGAAGTGCAAAGAATGATGAAATGAACAGAAAAGCATAAAATGAGGGATTACCTTTAACCGAAAATCATATTCATTGAAGCTTGTTGAGTGAATAAGAAAATATCCTGTTAATAGCGTAACATGGATATCCAGGGTACTCAACATATTTAGCACGTTCTTCACTGTATGTAATACGTATAGTAATAGTATCTCAGTAAATTTTAGAATAAATAACTGGGAGTCAAGCGGGCGAGAGGAAATCGCAATGACGTGGGGACAAACGAGAATCAGGAGAGTGTTTATTACGCTCCACTGAGGATCAGAGTGTGGCGATGAGGTCAGGTGGCTGGGGCAGCAAGAAACAAACGACGGGGTTAACCAAGCAGTACGGGGAAACTCGTGTCATAATCTACAAATATGTCGGATTCCATCAGTCTTATTGGCGGGCAATAAAATAATAGTTCGGCTTCTGTTTGGGCTTTTAATTTCAATTTAGTGTCGGTTTATGGAATTTGTGAAGGGAGGATTGGTTCGCAGTCACGCGCGCCAAAGCGCCTGTATCTCTCAAAAGTGGCCGACATCGGATGAAGGTGATTCGCATTGAGGGGCAGAGAGTAGGTCGAGTGAGGCTCCAATAGAATGGGATGTAATTCAGTTGCGAACCCGGGAGAAAGGCCTTCGAACGGTGGGACAAAGGAAAAGGAGCTAATGACGGTGAGTCATGAAAGCCGCGTATAGATAGATGTTTCAATTCGTGTAAGCAATGCTGATCGTGCGTCGCTCTGGGCTCGTTCAGAATTGCATTCCGCCACATCCACAAACGAAGCGTCTGACTCGACTACTATATTGATGGGCCACATAAAGAACATTCATTAGTGATACTGAATAAAGGAACAATGAAGTATGGCTTTACATGTGGAATCATTGTTCAATTGTAGTCAGACGGGAACATCATTAGGGCTCCGACGGATCTCGGAGTAACTTGAGTGGACCAGGAGTAACCTGGTGGTCCAGGAAGCATAATGCACTTCCTCATCGACTGGAGATGCGCCTATTTGCGACGAGCAGCAGCAGCAGGAGGACGAGGATGTGTGTGCGGCCCGGTTTGGCGGAGGGGGGAGGGGCGGAGAGAGGGGGAGAGAGTGGCCGCGGCGCGTGGAGAGATCGGGCGTGGGTGGGCGTGCGTCGCGGAAGCCGGCACGAGGCGTGACAGGCCGCGGGGGGTGGGGAGAATCGGAGAAAGGCAGCGAAAGGCGCGGGCTGGCAGAAGCCGTCAGAAAGGGCGGGGAACGTGTGGTCCTGGCAGGACAGCCTGCAGGCCGACAGATGCCACGCCGCGCCACGCCGCGCTGCTGCTCCATTACTTCTCCGGTCGTTCGGCGCCGGAAGCTATATCTCGCTCGGTGAAAAGGCTCACAGTGATCTTTGTACCGTTGCTGCGATTTTAACGCACTTGCACATATTCGTCCTTCCCGCATCATGCTCGCCTATCGCCCAAGACCCGGATGCGTTCGCTGCCAAACGCTGTCGTTAACCTTATCGCGGCCCTCATTCTCTTAAGGGATACTTTGCGCGCAGTGAGAATTTGTTACAGTACGCACGTTCGTGCTCCTATAAATCATATTGTAATCTTTGATCATTTAAGACAACAGTATTTGGTTGGACTGCTTGCTTTATACCTCTGTGACCCCAGTCCAAATACGTAGAACGGTGATGGGTTAACGTGTGATGTCTTCATATTACCGAGGTCTTAGTAGGAGGTCATTAATATTGGAGATATAGAATTTATGTTAAGAGGTTAGGTGGAAGAACATGACTAATGGCAAGAGTATCGTCTTTGGAAAGAAAGGCGATACTCTTGCCATTGCCACTCACATTTAATTCAACTTCTCTTTACTACCGCTGTCTGTATTGTTAACAGCAGCGTCCTACTTACTATTGTAGCCATAGCCCAAGGCGACGTCTGAAGACCATTGTAATGAAATGCAAGAAATCTACAACATGGCATCTGAAGAGATAATTGCTTACGACTATCATCTTTATTTGTATCAAACTAATTCCGCCCATTACATCATCACAGGCATGTATCGGGAATGCTCTATGACTCATTGCTGAACTCGCCCAGTGTAAATTTCATACTTCGTTTTTGCTGTTGAGAACAAGCATTGGTTGAAACATTTCATTTCTCTCAGTTTATTTAATTTAATGCAACGTATTACGCGACATACACGATTGACAACACTGACTACCCCTCGAAAATGCAACGATTTTTTACAGTACACCCAAAAGTCGGAATTTGTTCCAGAGTCCGTACGATCTCTCGTGATCTTTCGCGCGGTGACGAGCACGAGGTGCTTCGACACACAAGACGCGAATCCACCGAAAATCGTGGTTGAAATACTCGCCGTGAAAATCGTCAAGGGGTTGCGTTGGAAGGAATTTCTCTCGGATGGCCGCGGCAATACCTGGCGCGCGCGGCCGGGAGCAGCTGTTTCTCCCGCCCATTGAGCGCCGACTTGGCGACGGCTGCGCTCTCCCCTACCCCGCTGCCCCCTCTCGACGAGACACATACGTTTCGCCGCGCCGTCGCTTCGGGCGGGGCCTCTGGGCGTCCCGGCGCGCTGTTGAATGCTGATCGGCCGCGGGCAAATGCGGCAAATGCGCGAAATCTACCCACAATTTCGTAATCTTTTTTTATTTATTTTTTATTTTTACAAATAGCGAAAGCAAATCGATAAATGGAGCTCGTGTGGAATGAATGTGGTATATACGGTGTCCGGGGACGAAACGACGAAACTTCCAAAATAAGCTCTCAAGACAATTTTAAGCATATTTTGTCGAATGAACTACTTGGATATTCCGAATGGCTGAGCCGCAATAAGCACTCGAAAGTTGGTTAGAAGCAATCAATACTTTCTATGCAAATATTTGCATTGCAGAACCACATAAGCACTCCATGTAAATTGTTTGTTATTTACAAAAGAAATGAAGATATTTGTTCATAAAAAAATTAACACAGAAATAAAAACACCCAATTTACACAATTGAACTGCTTTTTCATTTCTGGGTTATTTTTTTCTTTTGAAACAAATATATTGTGAACAAATATAAACAATTTATATGTTTCTGGATTGTTCATATGCTTCCGCAATGCAAATGTTTGCATAGAAAGCATTATTTCTAACCAACTTTTAAGTGTTGTATTCATTGGGCTTATTTATAGGGCTATTTTGACAAGCATCGCCTGTGAATTTCCGTGTTGACTGCGAAGCTTGGGACTCCGCGCATTTAACATCCTTGATTCCAGCCGACGCAAATTGTCTAACTAATTTTACGCCACAAGAGAGATACGGCTTATCGTGACATACTACCCTCGCGTTTCTACAATTCTAGTATTGCGATATAATTAAATATGCGCATTCCACTTATGTTGCACCTATCTATATGTTTTAGTTATTTCTTAAAAATACTTGCTCACCCCCCGTATTGTTTGAAACCCACGACGGTTGGGTATAATTTTCCTATCCAATCATTCTAGATAGCCAGCAACAGAGTTACGATTATATTATTTGGCTATTTGTTAATGTTGTAAATAAACAATAAATGTAGTTTCCAAATTATTAAAAGTAGTATGCACAATCTAGTTGCCATACACTCTGTGTTACCAGTATTATATCTGTCTCTTCTGCCGTCGCTTTCTCTTAAATAGGTCTTTGGTTTCCATTTATATTCTGGCCCTGCAAAGATGCTACTAGAGTAATTCCTCTTTTCTGGGAAGTTCGGGCAGATGCACGGTCATACTACACAACAGAGTTTCCAGGTTCTTGTTAATTTCGTACAGTCCGCACTAAGCCTGAGAGGTTTTAGAGCACAGTGCAGCGTTGGAAATGGAAGCATTCTGCCAAAGTGATCATTGAATTACATCGGAATATGCGCGAGCTTTTAGTCCATATCGTTTCCACGGTAACCCCCACCTATTCACTTCTCCGTATGGCGCGTCGTATCGATCGTCTCTCCCCACGCTTCATTAACGCGAACTCCGGGATATATAGGTCAGTTCAATCAGCGGAGTCGAGATGAATGAGTACATCCGATGAATGGCTCACCTCAAGTCTTCCTGTCAAAACCCATTTAAGACGAGCAGAACGGAGGAAGAAGTAAACTTCAAGTATGTGTGTTGAACATCTCAAGCGGAATCTATTAAAACGAACATGAATTGTGCATTACCCCATATCTTTGATTCTCGCATTTTTAATTATCATTTCTCAACATTGACGCTTTGGCAAGAACAAGTGTTATTAATCTTCAGCAAGCAGTGCCTCATCGGAGCACATACATCTTGCTTGGTATTTTCATTAATAACTACATAGTTGGGGACCTATGAAAAGCTAGCGTAATGATTGTGCATGTCTTAATTATAACTTCGCTGAGTTTGTTGTGTATATACTTACTTGTTTTTATAGAACAATTATTGAAATGTCTTTAGAAATATCGTTTAAATCGCTGAAGAATGTTACTTTCTTTATTCGAGAGGTATCTAGATTGAGCATCTAATATAAATTAATTTCGTATTTATGAATAAAACGTCAAAAAATAATTAAAAAACTCTTGAGTGAAACTGTCTTTGAAAGCTTTCGTGGTCTTGCTCGGAAGGAACAGTCACAGCCAGGCTGCTCCGGTGTCCCAAATTCGCCTCCTGTTGTTTCGCTTCCTGCGGGGAGCACATAATAACTCATTGGTGAGCGGAGGCCGGCGGCTCCGCCGTCTCCGGATGTGGTCGGGTGCCTCCCCGCTGCCCGTCGCTTCCGCCCACCCTCCTCGCACCCCCATCGCGCCGACGCCCGTCGCTCTCCCTCCCTCTTCGCAAGCCCGCTGCGCGGCGCGACCGCGGCTCTTTCGCTCACGTCCTCCGCCACCACTCGCCTTCCGATTGCGTCGCGTCGCGAGGAGGGGGTAGAGCAGGCCAGTCCCCCGAGCAGTAATGGGACTACCTCCCTGAAGCGTAATAGATTCTGATGGAAGCACGTAATTCCCTGGAAATATGGCTAATTTCGAAGACGTATTTCATTTTTTTAATTAATTGATTAATTGAAGTCAGTTTGAATGTCTCATTCATAGTGTATTCAGCTGTATTAGTACATTAAACACAACTATAGTAATAAGAGTGTAATATGATTCAACAACACATTTCAGTGACACTTTGCTTGAATAATTACCCGTCCTAATATGTTGTGCCCCAAATGTTTCGTGGATGCCGTGAGTGAGAAGCCTTGTGAAGGGGGCGGGGCCGGCCGCCTGCGGGCGCTCTGCATCGCCGCGCGCCCTCCGCTCGCTGTCGCAGATCGCCGCTGCCGAACCCGCGGCGCTACGGGAGCGTCATCATCAAGTGGCACCCGTCCTGCGACGGGGAGGCGTGCGGGGGCGACATCGACGACGCCGGGCCCGTGTGCGCGGTCGCGCCGTCGGCGCTGGCCGCGGCCCGCGCGCGCAGGCACGCGCGACGCGCACGCCACCGCGCGCGCATGCGCGGCCTCACGATGCGCGTGCGGCCGCCGACGGCGCGGGAACGCCGCCGCAAGCGCCGCCGCAAGCGCCGCCGCCGTCGCCGCCGCCGCAAGCGCAAACACCGCGAGTAGGTTGGCGCGACCTTCTACTCTGGCTTCGGTGTTCTGCCGCTTGGGACGAGGCATGACACGTTGCGTCGCGCGCCCGGGACGGGAAGCAACGATTCTCTTTTGTTCAATACTAGGGACTTTTATCATTCCGTGAAGCACCTGAGCGTATACCCCTTTTGAGCTTCTGTGTATTCGCCGAGGTGCTTCACGCTACGCCAAGAAAACAAACCTTTATTAGTGACGTGTGTGTCGATAATGACCAATCCATAGTATCGCAATAGACTCCAAACTGCAGAATCCGTAAAACCAACAATTATTCCCTTCTGAGAAATACAAGTTACCAAAGTTCTGACTTTGATTTAATGTATAAAACAAAATATTACATAAAATTATAAATATTAAAATAATATTCGTACCTCTTTCTATATTTATACTTGTGTTTTGATACCATTCGACAAATTAGTTTCACCAATAACGAAATATCGATTCATCGCTTTGTTGGTTGCCCAAATAGAAATATCAAATGTAGTCTCACACTTTAGGACGAGCGCTCGCCGCCCTGCTACTTTCTCGTAAATATCAGACCTTTTTTTTATTTTTAAGCAAGTAAAGAATTTTCTTCTTTGAAATGGCTATCAGATCAGTACTCGCGAAAAAATATACTTGCTATCAAGTATCGGAAATACTATCAATACTAGTTGAGAAAATAGCCCGCTGGAGATTATTACGACTATTTGTAAATTTTTGAAGACAATTAGGACAGATGTTATATGTTCTTCCATATTCGATTAAGTTGATAAAGCGATAACTCTGCAACGTGTTATCAGTGTACACGTAGCGTTCTTTTGTTTTATTTTCGATGAGACGTTTCCACCGCAAGCCTGTAATAATTATTTTAATGTCGTGCCAACGCACGACATGGAGTGCAATTTCTTGTTTTGACGAATGAGAGAATATCAATAACGATTAACTTTGCTTTCACCTCAAAGACGGCGATGCGTATCGTGTTCTTAACCTCATCTCCAAACAGACAACAATGTGGCATGCAATCGTTCGGAGCTCATTACGATTTCAAAGTGTCTAATTACCAAGTGCAGAACACCGAATTAATTCTAGAGACGCTTCTAGCTATCGATGTGACGAAAAAAATCTCCAGCCTTTCTCTTCTCATACTACTCAGCGAATCTCAACCAAGTGAATGGGTACCTCAATCATTGCATTTGCTGACGTAGTTTGAGGGGCGTTGAGAACAGCTGGTTTTGATGTTTTACGTTGTCGTTTATGTTCGCATGGTTACACCCTCGCTGAATGTGTTCCGTGTTCAAATGTGCTGTTAAGCAAATATAATTTTGTCCTCGTAAGTACTGTTCCTGCGAGGGCGACCGAGTTTGACTCTTGATTGCAGTTACAATCTCTATTCTAAACGAAGGATTGCTGGTTCAAATCCAGGGTATAAGATGATGTTCTTTATCATGTCATGTGAAATAAAACCTGTGAAGCACCCCGTCATCGTGCTTCAAACCTTTTTTCACTGACGAAAGAATATGAAGATAATCATATTACAAACACGAATAAAGATTTTGATCCCATGCACATATTTTTTGGATTTTTTGTGTAGAGAAATTTTCAAATTTATCTGAGAGGAAACGCTAATATTTTTAAAGTAATGACTTTACTGTTGCTTAGTTCAAATGCATTCGTATATTATAACTGAAAGAACGAAAAAACTCAGCATGTTGTGTTGTATTTTCCTGCAACAAGCTGCGGAGCATTCGTCTACCCATTTCTTGCAGCACACAGAACGTACATGCATACTTTCAAAATATTTATGTATGTACGTTCTTGCTTATCTCATGCTTGCATGTGCATCAGTGTCGTTTTGGTGTCAATGTTATGTGTGCAAACATTTGAGTGGTCAAGATTCACTCTTATATCTGCCATACCGCGGATTCCTGCTCTCTCTCTCTGTCATCCATTGACGCAGAGGGTTACAACCAGTCTACTACTCATAGCGATCACGTGTTGGAGAAAGCCAGTCAGCAGTTGCATGGCGCGCTGGTAGTCTTTGTCGTTTCCTTCTGCCTCCCCGTTCGGCCGAGACACTGCCTTGCCTGTCAGTCGTTACCTTTCACGAAGATTGCTACACGGTCCTTCATATACACCTCCGCCGCTGCCCGATATGGAGCCGAGTCCGGCGACCAGGTCCAAGAACAGTCTCTGCAACGGCATCGCGAGAGCCTGGAATTTTCGTAACCAACGTATTTTACGGTGGAGTTAAAACATGATTTCTACATTTATTATAGATCGTGAAATCATTGTGTTCATGGCAAATCACAGGAGCTATTGGTTCCTTTATTGCAGAATTTACCAGTGAGGAAAAAAACAATGATTGCAGTACATTAATCCCTGCAGATATAACAGTTCGTTTTGAATCATTCGCTAGTGCAATTGTTAATAATTCCAGTTATTATTATTGTAAGTGTGCATTGAATTTAAAGGCAATACATTTGTTATTAGAGAACTGAATATTTGTTCTTTATGAAGTGTTACAAATGATTTAATTACATAAACACACAAATTATACCCGAACCGAACATTATCCATTCAATTCGCAGAATAGTGTGTGTGTGTGTGTAAAGATCTCAATTGAGGCCAAATAACGATTATCTTTCATCATTACGACGGACAATTGCATTAACACGGGTGTTGCTACATATTCCCGTTATCTGTGGTTGATTTTCGCAATCACGCTGATCGCGTCGCGCTGCGCGATCGTTGATTATTTCCTTTAAGCATCAGTTGCCGGTGACGAGAAGTTCCACGTCGGTCGCCGTCGCCGTCGCCACCGCCTCCAGCCCGCTGGCGCAAAGCGCGCGGCTCAGCTCGGCGCTGCGCGGCCATCTGGGGTTGCGCAAGGCGGCGCACCGCGCACAGAGCGAGGCCCGCGCGTGAAAGCGCCCATTTGCATACAAGCATCCACGCCGCCTTTGCTTTGGGGGTCACGCTGGAAGGCGGCGGCGGGCGGGGGAGGTTGCGAGGGAGTTGGCGGATGCTCGCCTTGCGGACAGACTGCCTGCTGGCCCACCTGCGTTGCAGTCGGCGCGCCGCCGCGCTCACACGCCCGGAGGCATTCCAGGGCTTCCTAAAAGGCTACGGCTAAACGGTGGTGTTTGTCTACTCGCACTTTGTTCACAAAGGTTCTGGTTTCCTGAGCGGATGTTGGACTGGTTTCCACAAATGCAATACTTTATATTTGTCAAGAGTGTCTGAGGACTTGAGAAAAGAGAAAGAATGAAGGTAAATTTCATATTCACGTTTGAACACATTCCTATTCTTCAACAGTAAGCTCGTTAATATATGGATGTCCGTAGTAAATGTATATGAGTAAAAATCGGATATAGGTAGTCGATTTAGAGTAGTGGGTAATAAGACTGTGCACAAAGAATACAAACCATTGTCAGTGGGTAAACTATTATAAACTATAAACGACGCATAAAATGACTTGGTAAAGACAAAGCAGGGATATCAGAGTAAGACACATCGCGATAAGTAGAAGACTAGTGTGTTGACATGCGAGTAATGTACAAAACGTGGAATGGAGCGAGTGAAATTGAAATAAAACTAAAGCGGCGGAAAAGAATTGAACACAAAACAAATCCGAGGTTGAGGGCCAGTTTTCACAACGAGGGCCTAAAACTCCGTTGAAGGAATTTAAAGAACCTGATTGACCGGTGCCAGCGGCGAGCTCCCATGCGGCGACGCGGTGGCGCCTGCACGTCCACCTGAGCTGTAATTGAGACCTCGGCGCAGGCGGGGGCGCCTGTGCCTGCGCGTCCCGCGGGGCCCGCTCCCCCTCTCCCCCCGCGCCCCACTCGGCCGCGGCGGCCCCTCTCCCCCACGCGCACAATACAGCGCGCGCCGCCGCGGCCGCCCGCGCCATTGAAGGCGGTGACGCGGCGCTTTTTTTTGTTCCGTGGGCCCAGCGCCCTCTGGCGGTCGTCCGCGCCGCCCGCGCCGCCCTCGCGAACCGCCGCATCCCGCCCTGCCCGACGCCGCGCTCGCGAGGACTAGCCTCTCGCGCGCCTCGCCGATCGAATTCCTTGCTCGCTGATCACGCAATGCATCAATACGCCAACTGGCCAACTCACGGCGACGCGAGATGTTGTGGAAAAGAGGACTGGGGTAGTGATACAATTAGTGCGGTCGAATATATACTTCAATCGTATTCAATCTACCGCACTCCTTTCATTTCATTGAATGAACACAATGAGTGTGCAACTGTGCTTTACAACTCGCAGTGTAGTTTGGAAGAGAGAAATAAAATGTAATAAATGTAAAAACAATAGTGTTATTCTCTTTTAACAAATATAATTAAAATAATATGTACGAAAAGCGTATGCCCGAAACGTAGCTTTTGTGTTAAATGTTCAGATGTTTTAAAAATCGTTTTAAAAGGAATGATAATAATTGCTTATAGAACACAATGTCCATTACGATGCGAAATAAATTCAGTGTTCTTTTGCATTGTTAACTTCATCTGTAATTCAACAATGAATAGATATCACCGTAATTATTATTACTTGTAATGTTTAAAAAAACTTGTAGTTCCCCGAAGTAGTTCCCTGAAGTGGCCATCCAGAAAGTTGCCGGAACGCGTGGCATACATTTGAAGCAGTGGGCGGAGTGGCGGAAGTATCTTAGCCGCAGAAAAAGCACAATCTCTCTTTCAAAAAAATACACTTATGAACTTGGTTTCAATCGTTTGCGGAAAGTGGATTTGCGTCGCGCTGCTACTTGTTTCGTGGTGGGACGTGACTGGGACCTGTGTAATAGTCGCTATAGAAATGCAAATAATGCGTCGAGCACGGCGGATCGGACATTCTCCTTCGTGCCAAAGAGAACAATGGTGCATACACGCTCCACCGGCTTTGTTGTAGGGGTGGAGCTAGACCCCTGGAGTGACGCCAACTGACAAGGTCTCCTGGAGCATGCGCGATTCTGAGTAATAACACTTAACCCGCCGCTGCGCTGTTCGACCGCCCGACGCAGTCGCGATTGGTAATTGCCAAGTGCTTGCGGCCGCTCGAGAACGCAGTTAGCGAGTGTTCAGCATGGGACTGCATGGTGTAACGGCGTGGGTTGTTATTCGGACATACATTACGCGGACGTACATTACATTGCAAATTGGGTATTTTATTTGTTAGTACACGGCGTTCGCATGCAGAGTCTTTTGCATGGTTATAGTAAAGCAATGAGACGTGTACTTAAAACAGAACACGCGGGAAAACCGAGAAAATTGCCACCTTAATTTAAGAAAATAGACGTAAGTGACATAATATGTTCCGAGAAGCTTTAGCAAAGTTTAGATTAAGTTTCATTAAAGCGAGTTTCGTGAAAATAAAATTATACCCCAAGACGCAACATTCAGAAAATAATTTAATGGAAGCCATTCCAACATTCCCTTACAAAACATCTGGGACTCCAGAAACGTTTCAAAAAATAGCGACGTTTAATTTGTGGAAGTGTCAGTTTTTAAACCAACAACCATGCATATTCATTCCGTGTCAGATTAGTAGAACATATCTCCTTAAAGTAATGATACTGAGATGACAACATCTCCTTATTATACATCATAGAAAAAGTCGGGGTTAGATTTCTAACAGTGAAGTCTACCGATTCAAATATTGTCCGAGTTAAAAAACTGTGGATATCTGCAATTCAGAATATTCGATTTAAAATAATAATAGCTTCTACAGAGGACGGTGCTATGTGGCGTGCAGCTAATACAATATAATATTTGGTAGTTAGAGATTTTTGTACTTTTGTTTTATGTTTGTACCTCTCTTATTTGCAATGCGCAGATGATCAAAAAGGGTTTGCTTTCTCCTTACATGATTTCTTTCTGTTCCAGAGAACGCGATGATTCTGACAGGAACAGTGTGTCCAGTAACGGATCCGGATGGGGACCTGACGTAAGTAACGCGATGTTCGCCACAAATGCAAATTCGCATTTTCGTCTACCATTGGACATTTTCCTCATTTCTCTGTTCGTAAGAAAGTCTTTTCGCAAGTTACTCATTATTTTAATAATCACAGTATCTCAATTTTTTATCAATTCCCACAAATACAAATCGATCATGTTCCTAATTCGAAATAGCAAATTATCACCGTGATACTTGTTTCTTTCTTATATTCAAAGTCGTAGTTCGTACTCTTGACGCATATTAAAACTCACACTTTTTTTCCTCCAGAAAATACACATTCCAACGTAGTCACGTAATTAAACACTTAACGGAAACTTCACGTAAATCGCTATCCATTGGAGGCAAGCGCTGAATACCAAGTAATACACCTCTACCGTACTTTTAGTGATCGGGCGATTGCCAAGATATCCCAGGTATAGCATGCTAGGAATTCAGGAAGCTAGTACGTGTAGGGTCTTGTTGCAGTTCTTGGTGCACAGTTAAGACAAAAATTACTTTCCTTGTTGGATTCAAACAAGACACAACTTTCGATCTTAACAATCTTGTACCAGTTCATAACTACAAATAAAATGTAAAATACAAAGGATATTTTTTTTCCAATGTATGTACCCGTTTTTTTGTCGATAAAAAAAGAAATAAAACCAACATCAATTGATCAAAATTTACTTTCTTTGCCAAAAGTCGACTCAGAATATGTAAAGAGATCACAACTTCAAACGTGCTTTTCCTTTCGTTAACTGTTTTTAAGAATGTCTTTCTATATGTGTGTCTCTCTCTCTTCCTCCTTGTCTCTCTCCCTTCCCGTAGCCCACGTGTCGTGCTCACGTGCTCTGTCTGCTGTCCACAGTCGCCTCCAGGCGGGCCGGGGGGCCCTGGTGGGTCCAGTGGGCCCGGAGGCGCAGGGCCATCCGGAGGAGCGGGGCCCTCGGGCGGGCCTTCCCCGGGCCCCTCGAGCAGCGGGGGCTACTACGCCTCGGGCTCCAACTCGGAGGCAAGCCCGGGACCGGGACCGGGACCGGGCCCGGGCCCCAGCACCAGCGCCGGCGCCGGCGCCAATCCCGGCGCCAACCCTGGCGCCAACCCTGGCGCCAACCCCACTCCCAGCACCTCGTCAGGCGCCAGCTCGAGTTCTAACTCCGGACCCGGCGACAACCCGTGCAGCAAGCACTCTCGTTTTCTCCTCTGCCCGTCGCTTGTGACGGTCAACATTCTCAAGAAGTTTCTCCGCCTCAAATTCGAGCTTCCGGAGACGCATGATGTAAGTAATTGATACTAACGAGATTCTGTAGGCCGCAGTCCCGCTTTATGGATTTTGTAGGCTGTAAGCGTTTTTGCGATGTTTTGTAGTACACACGTGTTTTATATGGGTAAATAGCAAGACGCAAATGCTTTTTCGTCGTCCAAAGTTATCTTATCAAATATTAATTTCTTACAGAAGACAAAATATTCTCCAAGAAAATATTAGTTTCTGTTGTCCTATACGTGTCTTGTGAAACAAGATTTTTGCAGCTGTATATCACGTATGATTTGTAATTCTACCGTCTTCATTGAATTGGATTTTCAGACGAACAATTTTCTCTTCTTGTGTATGAGAAATGGCAGGTAGCAATCATAGGTTTGAAAAATCGATTGTTAGTTTATGTCCTTCTATTGTTTATTACTATACAGCGTACAAATTGTAAAATGTTTTGTATTAAAACATATAACTTTCGCAAAATGTTTTATAATAAGATATTTAAAACATGGGTAGTAAATAGAATGTAAATTTAATAAATAAATAAATAAATAAATAAATAAATAAATAAATAAATAAATAAATAAATAAATAAATTACTAAATGAAATGACCGTAAAAATCCCATACGTATTCAATTTTAAAAGTTGTGAGATCCATAGATCATCGGATAGATCAATTAATTCTGAAAGGAAAAAACTTTACCAATTCAGTATTCTCCTGACTAATCATTGACGGAAGAATATAATATAACTTCAGGCATGAGCTTTTGATAAATAGAGACAGGTACGATGTACCGCCGAGATGGAACCAAGAGAGAACGTTCCTCTTTCATTCTTCGGCGTGAGGCCGTACAGTAATGAGTGGAAACCTGGGAGGCATGCAGCGCTTAGTCATGCGTTGCGTCACGCAGGGCGACCAGCGACCGGCTTCCGATGACTGGCGTCCGACGACCTCTGAGTGACGACTAGCACAGGCGGGAAAATGGGGACCGTGTCCCTCCAAATAATCCAAGATATTTGTTTTTATTTTCTTCTTTTTTTGGTAATTTTACTTGATTTTCTAAACAATTATACTATACTGATCACTCTCGCCAATTCAGATCGCAAAATATTTCATTTTTCTTAAATGAATGACGGTCGGAACTGAAATTGGCGTTAACCTTCCCCCTTGATATACTTCCTGCATCTACCCCTTGGACTACCGGCGATTGGGTTCAGAGCGATTCGATTCATTATTACGTATTTCCGGGCGCGACACCTACGATCATTAGTCCCATAAGTGGAGTGTTTGTTTTACCACGGGCCACGATAGTGTTTCCTCTTGCTGGAAGGTGAGATCCAGCGCCGACCTATACCTTGGCTTGCAGGGTTTTCCTTATCGACTACCTTCCACCAGCGGGGCAGCGCCCCAGCCGGGACAAGCTCTAATCTCCTGATATGTCACTCTATATGTGGTAATATAGTGCGTGTAAGAGGGTGGGTGTAAGTAAGGGGGGATAGGTCTAGAAGGAGGACGGAAATGTCATGCGCGGTCCGTGGTCCGTTTTTTAAAGGAACTTCTCCATCTCAGCCCTTGTATACACCAGAGACCAAGAGAAAACCTTCCGATCTACGTTGCAACCGGCCGCTAGTAATCACCTCCAGACAGCGTCTGAACTTGTCCAAGCTGAGTAGCCAGTGAAGAAAATCCTTCCACCGTCAGGACGCAAACCCTAGAACCTCTCGGCCAGAGGCTCCGCAGTGACATCACTAGAGTAACCTGAGCCACTTCTAGAAAAGGAGGACCGATCTCGGAGGATCCGGGGGCGAGAACCGCATTATCCGCGCACTTCCTGAGCACGGACGACCCGAGATTTGGAGCACGTCCCCCCCCACCACCACCACCACCACCATCCGATCCACCCTCTTTAAATCGCTTTTCGATATCATTCCGCCCCTTGGAAGCTCGTGCCCTTGGATTACCGTTCCTTCGTTCCGTTCTTCCACACACACAACACGTTTCCTCATCTCAAACACCTGCAACCCTTTCCCTTCTTTCCATCGATGTCTTTTTTCCTTTCTGCTTTCTTTTGCCGCGGCACTAAAAAGGTGGGGAATGAAATTTGCATTTATGTAAGGTATATTGTAGCTGTTGGTGATGACGTCTTCATAAAAATTCCAAATGTAGGATTTCTTTATCCTCATCTCGCTTTTGCTGTAATAATAGCCCATATATCTTGTTCCGTGTCTAACATTTTCTGTTTCCAAGCACTGATAGAATGCGAGCCTGAGTCAGAAAGCCTCAATCAACTATAATTAAAAGAAACGATTAGTGTTAATTGTTTACTATTGTTATAAACGTTTTCGTCTTTGTAAAAGTCCCGTAAAGGAAACTGGCCAATCGCTCAGGAAAGAACACGCTAATCGTTAGCCACGTGTGCACACAAAACAAATACTTCAAATAGTAGAAACTATTGAAATTAAAATATATGAATTCCAAAAATTTGAAAGAAATTTTTATTCCATACGTGTTGTTTCTGTGTTAAGCAATTTTTTGTGAAATGAGATATGATGTCAATTTGTTCCATAAATGAAATAATTTGTAAAATTGCCGTGATTTGTCCTGTCATATTCATTTTAATACATTACTTCTCTATTTTTTCTAATTGTAACGAAAGGTACTAAGGGATTTATTCTTTTAGGTGGAAATGCTGCACAAACGTGAAGTACTCTCCAATGAACTGACTCTTATGGACATCGCATATATCTATACATGGAAAAGGGTAAGTTAATATATTTTTTTTTTAATTTTTGTGTTCAACGAGTAGTAGAAAGTATAGTAAATGTGTGATTAACGAAGTCGGCGTCAAAGATGACACGTTTCAAGGCAGTTCGAACACAAAGTAACCATGAAGAAAACGAAGGTATTTCAACTATAATTAAAAGTCTTGGGCCTTGAAGTCTAAATACCATTTGCACCACGTCAAAATAGTACATTAAGTCATTTTGGTCAGATATTATTTGATGTATTAAAAAGTATGAGTAACAGCGTAATTATTAATCATTCAAATGAACTACAGTGATGCAGAGACGTCTTTAGAATTATGCTTAACCTTTTAATTCGAAGAGTCGAATTTTGTTTTAATAAAAATAAAAGGAGAGAATGATAAGGGAACGGCTGTCATTAGTGTAGCATTTGAGACCCTTTATTCAGTCACAAAAGACAAAATATGTCAGTTATTCAGATTTGTGGACATTAACCCATACGGCCATATTTCATTCGCAATCATTTCCCAGGATTCACAAACTTTGCTCCAAAACGCCCTTTAAATCGTAAGTTATTCAAAACTCGTACAGATTATCTCGTTTCCAATGTCCAATGCTGAAACTGAGTGGAAAACGAATACCACCCTACGCCGGCGGATCACATTTGGTAACACGAAATGGACCTGTTGGACCAGCCTTGTAGGTCGGACCGCACTCGTGCGCCATCAATCGCAGCAACATGAGGAAAGCGAGCTGACCTTCCCCAAGAAAAAGGTAAAAATGAACTTGGGCGACAGCCATCGCGATTTTTGCGAAAGCCCGTCTCGGGCGCCGGGCGGCGCCGCGGCCGTCCCGTCAGCCAGCGACGACGTCGACGTGGTCGTGGACGTGGACGTGCGTGCGGCGCCTGCAGTTCGCGGGCCACCGCTCGCGGCGTCCCTCGCCCGCCTATTGTTTCCGCCGGCTACCGTCGTCGCCGCCGCCGTCGCCGCCGCCGCCGCCACTGGTGCCGCCGCGCTACACAGACTTATTCTCTTGCATAACCAGTAGGACCGGTTTGCTGGGCGCGTCACAGGCGCTGTGCACCTTAAATTACGAATGCTGACTTTTGTGCAGCTCTCGCGGGCGGGCTTGGGAGGGAAGGGGGATCAGACGACGATGGGGGTGACGGCGGCGGAGGCGACGGCATCGAATAGTCCTCCTGGATGTTCCCAGGGCGCGGCTGTTCGTCGCGGCCACCGCCTGTGACCTCCGCCCTCAACACCAGAGCAGCCCGACACCGCCGGGGGCGCGCGTGGGAATTCGCACGGGTTCGCACGTGAACGAACGCCTGGCAACAAAACGGACGCGGGGAAGGGAATAAATGATCATTACTCTTCACTCGGAAGTACTGTGTGCTCATTTGCGCTTTCTCCGCAGACCATAAGATGTGAAAAATATAAACAGGGCGCGTTACCGAATCAATAGGAAACAGCAATATGCTTCGATAATGATAGTGCTCATAAACGAGTTACAGGAGAACCTAAAAGGTTACAAAGGCAAGTGCTTACATTATCACCGTAATACATACTTATGCGGGAAAAAAGTAAAATAAGTAAGTAAAGAAAAGTAGATAAATCGTATTACTATATACAGGAAATTACTTCTTCTAATAATTTTTTAAATGAATATTCACGTTTTGGGGTTTCTTGATCCCGACAAATTATTTGCGGCCAAATTCCTGCCTGTTTGGCAGCGATTATCGCTCCTGTCTAAACCTTTCAGTATATTTTCTTCAGAATTGATATTTCCCGGTTGATCTGGCCGAAATCAAGGTCCTGCGAATTTAAAACGGATATTTTGATTTTTGGGATTACTTTACATGAAGATTTACTTTAAATTTTCAAAACTTTCAAAACGATTGCTAACATTTTTTTATTAAAATTTTTCATCCAGTGGAGGAAATGAAACATTAAATAATGGGACAGGTTTCATTTTCGATGAGTTGGAAATTTTCAAACGTTTTGGATTTTTGGAAATTTTCAAACGTTTAAACCTTTATCGGTCGCTTCCTACAACTACGATGAACTGAAATTTTTCCTTAATATATGTTTCAAAAATTGATCTTTAAATAATTTCATGAAGTTATTTTGAAAATTGAGTAGTTCCCGTGTAATTTTTGCTTGAAGCAAAGGCAGTTAACTCTTTTTTTGGCTACAATGGATCCAAATTTTTCTTTCATTTTTTGTAACTAAAGTAAATCATTTTTTCTAAGTTCGTTTATGGAAATGGTGCTCTTCCATTATCGTTGAATTCTCTGAATTTTAAAAAATTGTAAAAGTTACAAATAATGTAGAAGAAAATGTGCTTTTGTTGCACCACTAGTTCGGTAATGCATTCGAGAGGTATTTCATATTGCAAAATTTGTAAAGGACTTTTAAAATATCTCACTCATTACATAAAGAACTAGTAGCACATACTTTCAAAAGCACACGAGAAAATCCTAACAGACGTCTCTGCGCTGATAGACATGTTTCACAATCTTGTGTTTACACATTTTTCCTATTAAGACTCATAGACGTGTACTTTACATTTAATCGAAGCGATTCATCGTAAGGAATAACAGTCGCCATTTATCTTTTCATTTTTCTTTCTTTACATGCTCTTTTGTTCTTCTGCCCACAGAACAGTCCCATGGCACTCCACTACAGGTTCTACGACGTGGATAGCATCCCTGAAGAGAACGTGCCCTATCTCCGGCCGATGTTCCCGGCATACTACCACCCGCCCAGACTTCATACTCAAGGACCGTCCGTACCCGGACCTTCCTTTCTTCGAACGCGATTGCGGCTGCCTGGATTTGTAGCCGTAAGATTAGTCAATCCTGCGCGAGTTGAAGCCGATGACAACGCACAGGGTTCAGCAGATAACGAGAATGTTGCGGATCGCAGTATTCGAGACGTTGAAAATAATTTGGACTCTCGCAAAAATGCTAAAGATGCTAAGAAAAATGCTTCCAAAGAGGATACCAAAGAAGTTGAGAAGAATCAAGCTCCTGGCTCAAAAGGGAAGTACAGTGCTGGATGCATTGTTAAGAAAGGCAAAAAGGCAGAAAAAAGTCACAACTCTCGTCAGGAAAGCATAAAACCTAATCCTCCAAAGAAACCAGAATGTGTGACATCTAGTGTAGAATCGTCTACGGAAGTTAATCAGGCCTCGAGCACAGTAGAGACTCCAGATTCTCAAAGTGTAGCAACTTCCACATCATCCCAAACTGAAACCTCTGTTGAATTACCTGTTTCCAGTACAAAGAAACAAAATGAAAAAGTCTGCAAGATTGAAAAGTCTAAAGAGTGTTCCAAGGTGGACTCTCGAGTAAACTCTCATGCAAATGTGGTAGATGGAGAGTGGTCTGATTCAAGAATGTCTGAGAGTTGCAAGGCTTCAAAAGCGGACTCGCAAGCGGAAACCCATCTTATTGATGACCAATGGAGTGATACAGGAGCGGTTGCTGGGCGAGAAATTCGAGACAAGACGAAAAGAGAAGCCAGTGAAAAGGTGAAAGCACTTTTGAGGGAAAAAATTAAAGCGCATTCACGAGACAGAGAGCATCCCATGAGGGAGGACATCGAGCTTAGTACTCAAGCAGATGCAAGAGCAAGTCCGGATGATGGAACGCCTATTAGCGAGGCAGATATTGTCATTAATACCTCCCAGGTAACTGAGATACCTAGTGGCGAGTTACGAATCGACGAAGAACCAAGGGACACAGAACCTACAAGTAGCAACTGCACAAAGATCGTTGCCGCAGCAGACGCGGGCAAGGTCGTTGCTGCCGCAGACACTACAGGAAGTCCAAACGCGTCTTCCGCTAATTCGCCGACGGATTCCTTGGATGGAGCTGACATCTCTCCGGATACAAACAAGGCGAACATGCTCGCCCCGGCAGCAAACACGAGCGACGTGAGCACGCCTAGAGCTGCCACTTGCGAACGTAAAGACAAGGAACCGGAACGACCGCGTATCAGCATCGGTCTCTTAGCATCTCTGGCTCTGGAAAGGCGACCCGGCAGCGCGCCGGCCACGCCCTTGCGCAAAAGGCCAGCGGCTGAGCCGCACGCTCTGCCGCGCTCGCCCTCCGTCGCCACCTCCGCCGCCACGACTGACGAGAAACGCGTGCGCTTGGCGCACCGCCCGGCAGAAACGTCCATGCCTGGCCTCCTCAACATCGCTTCCAACCCTCCACCTCGCCCGGCAGTAACGCGCATCACGCCCCACACGCCTGCCGGCTCGGGCGCCGGCGCCGGCGTCGGCATCGGCACCGGCTCCGACGTCAGGACCTCGCCCGCCCGAGAAGAAAAGCGCGCCTTTCAACCACCTTTACCGAGGGATAGCTCCGCTTACATCTCCCACCGCCCTTACAAGCGAGACTACACTGGCTCTCGCGTCACCGATCGCGGTGCGTACACGACAGTCGCAGGCCGTGCAAAGAGCCCGACAGTGTATCCTTTGGGCCATAATCGTCCACCGACGCCAGCGCCGCACCGACAAGGTTCCTCTTCACCTCCGAGGGCGACGCCACTCTACCACATGTCGAGCATGTCAAACATGCCAACCATGACGAGCAACAAGCTGTCGTCCATCCCTCGCCTGATTCAGATCCAGCCGCAAGGCCTGGGAAGCAGGGCGCCGCCGGCAGAGAAAAAGCCGCGCGTGTCCGCTCCAAGCGCTCGGCGTCGCAGAGCGGAAAGCTCCGCCACACCTCAGCAAACCCAGCGCACAGACGGCTTCGGGGCGCTCGACCTGTCGGCGAGCACGCGCACGTCACGCCAGCCCCCTGTCGCGGACATCGCTACGATCGCACAGAACTTGGCGCGGCGCCAGATTCTGCAGCACGCAGCCGCGGCGGCGGCCGCGGCGGGCGTCT
>BOPP01000027.1:8870290-8924672 GCA_017312745.1 Gryllus bimaculatus | reverse complement strand
TCCGGGCCTAGCATCCATCACCTCTTCGGTTCCGTCCAGTTGAGACGAGAGTTTTTGCGCTTCACTCCCTTAGTTAAGCAATGCGCTCCGTCAATGCTAGAAACTAATGGAGCTAATTTGTGAGTGTACGAATGTGCTCGGTGTGCACGAGCTGGTCTCGCTTGCGTGATGGAACCCTGCAAGCGTTACCGGTTGGACAGTACGTGCTTCTATAAAGCTGCAGACTAATGCCGAGGACACACAGATAGAAGCAAAAAAACCGTTCTTGGTTGAACAGTTCTGTGCTAAAATGTGTAATTCAAAATTCTGTAAACAATGACATGAACAATAAGCTTTACTGACGAATCCGAATTACGCATGTCATCAATAGTCTTTCATTGGTTGTGTATATACGAGTACAAGCGAACTGCGTCTTAGGAAAGCCAGATGACGTTATGCTCAGATGCTTGGGTTTTCAGATGTTCTTTACCGTCTTGTACAGAGTGCCATGGAGGCCTTAACTCCTTAGCTCAGTATCGTCGTCTTCGATTGAACTATTTCTGTGATACTTTTCTGAACTCGTATTCTGTAAGAATAGTTATGTTAAAGTTACATTGTAATTAAACATGATTTTCAGCAACTATCGGAGCGTAACGTCAGGGGCACAAAGGCGCTGAACTCAAGTCTCGCTACCAACCATTTATACATCCGTAGTGTGTAGTGGCACCTCTTCAGACGTGTGTTTACTCTTCCTTCCATGTTGTCTCATTCGTGCAACTTTTGTAATTTCATGTGAAAGTGACCGCCTGTGCCTTCAGATGTGTAATTTTATGTTGTATGATGTTATTTTTTGCTCTTCAGACCATTAATGGTCGTGTAAATATATCTGAAACGTTTGTTCGTTTGTGGCAGAGTAAGGAGACACCTGTTGCATATATTTTTGCATAACAACAAATCTACGCGCTTCCAAATATCTCGCCGCGCTTGAGCGGTATGATATTACAAATCGGGGGCACAGTATGTTGTTGTGCCTCTGCTAAACAGTTTAATCCGTATCCAGTCTCAGTAATGGCAGGTCTTTCTTGGAAAGTACGAGATGCCTAGCAGCGTGTTGATCGTGTCACCAAATTCTTGTTATCATACTCTCCGTATCACAAAAAATCATTCAAATTCTTATCAAGAGCTGAAGGTATGACCTTCCATGACAGTAGTTATAATTTGCATTCATAATAATGTCTCAAATTAGGTCACTCAGGATGTACCAGTATAATTTTCTCAATATCGAATCCGCATTAAAATTTGGCTTGTAACAGAATATTAACTGAAGTTGGCATACGAATGAACGTTTGCACTATGGCTCCTACAATCCAGATCCGCCTTGAATGTTTGCTGTTCACTGTTCATTGTTTTGTGTTGTTATTCTTTGTACGCATGTTGTATCGATGTTCAGTGTTCAGTGGAATGTTGCCGGGCTCAAGAAGAAGGCAGTATCAGCAAAATATACGATACTGAAACATGACTATAGCAGTAGAGGCATTGTCCTTTTGAGAAACTTCTTTTTTTGAATTGAAATTAACTGCAATGCTGCTCAATCGCACAATTTATATTGACGTTAAAATACCATATAATACATACAAATCAACACAATTCATTCGTCGACTTAATTGCGTTTGTGATGTCTCTGACATCATACTTGCAAACAATTAGGCTGAATAGATTGTTATAACCAATGGTAGTTTTTGTATCTTAAAATCACATTACACCTTTGCTAATTATACGAGCTGTTGCTGCTTTTTTATGAGATTTCTTCAGTACCTGTCGTTTGTGATATCAGTGGCCCTCCTTGTTACAAATATATGTTAATACAATACGAAATAATTGAGAATGCATGATGCCGAATCATTCGGACACTTATTTCCGAAAAACTCGTGTAGCATGCAAGTCTTGCAAAATGCTTCCTTACGAAAATGCATTGTCTGCCTAAAATCCTCTTACTCTGGTGAATTATCTCGCTTTGCACCAATCGCTTTCAATGTTTCCCGATTCAGGCGATATGTGCGCCAGGGGTTTTTGCATTCAAACATTTAAAAATGAATTGAGTCCTTCTAGTATTAATTTCTATAAAATGTGAACATTTAGAACAAATTCATCTTTGAATTTGCAAATTAACTCTCCGTTAACGATTTCCTCCTAAAAATTATATTTTTGATGATACAGATACTAGTTTTCAAACATTCACCTGGTTAGGAATACTGATAAGCAAATATTATTTGTGAATTACTTATTAAATTTCTACTGGCATTACCCAGGACAAATTCTTTAGATCAGGAGAAATCTGGTATAATTTCGAGTAAGATTAAGAATTACTTATTCAGATAAATAAGGGGAAAATTATGTCTTGAAGCGATTGATCATAGAAAAACTCTAAGATCCAGTGGAGAAAGAAAATTCCAGTTCGCAACCAAGAACAGTAGGACTTCTTGGAAATTTGCGTAAATCCCTGGTGCTCGCGTTAGCTCACGTCTCGCTTCATATTGTGGCCTGGTGCAGTTTGCAGAGACCATGGTACCAAGAGCCTCCCCGTGTGATGGACCATCCGGCGACTTCCGGCTTCCCTCCACCGTGGCAGCTGGGCTTCCCGACGGTCCTCGTTTACTGCAGCCGCATCGCGGCGGGTCTGCATTGCCATTCGGGACACCACGACTGTCCACAAGATATCTGGCGCCGTCAGCGCCAAGACGAGCGCCAGTCCCACAATCCACAGGCCATGCGTGACTGGCGACACCCAGAGATGCTCAAGCGCTTTGCGCAGCATTTGCGCGCCGCGCGCGCTCAAGGGAATTCGGATCCCAATCCGAACCCGAACCCGAATCCGAACCCTGACCCCAAAACGGCGCACGCGGCTTGAGCGTGGCCTGTGGCGGGGACAGCGGTCGGTGGCTGCGGCGGCGGAGTCGGAGGCCGGCAGCAGCGAGCCGTAGACGCGGCCGGAACCGTTGGGGGCTGCGCAAAACGGTACCGTACGTCGCGCAGCGGTACTCGCGTGTCGGCGCTGCGACGCTCGCGGCCGGCGCGATGTCACGGACGGCGTTAGTGCAGACCGTATCGTCGCTGCCGCCGCGCCGCCTCCGTCGGCTTGCCAAAAGGGTTCTTTTAAAAAGCGTCCACACGCGTCGTTATGGTCTTTTCTTTACTTCTAATGCGCCTTTTCGTATTATTCGTAACTTTCCAAACAATTCATATTTGTTTATTTAATTCAATTTCGAGTGACAATATCAGGCCATTTCAGTTCAATATTCGATTTTTTCCCGTTTGCGTCTCGCAATTTCTTGACTTGACGAACGGGCTATTTTCATAGAAAATTATTTGTGGAAACATCTCACGTGATGTCTCAGTTCTTGTAATACTATGACTTCCGTAAATATAAATTTAATTGGGTTTCACTAAGTTAATCGGAGGCCGGCAGCAGCGAGCCGCAGACGCGGCCGGAACCGTTCGGGGCTCCCGATTTAACTAAGTGAAACTGGCATGAATTTCGACGCGTGTTGTAAAAGACCAGACGCACAAAGGTCATGACGGTGGGGAAAGTAAAGCAATTTTTTTAAGTTATTAAAAAATGTTCAAAAAGTAAGAAGGCGTCTCTTTTGTACGCTTGATTGCGAAATAACTATTCTGATTGAAAATCTTGAAGTTAAGCAGAATGATACATTCTGTATTTTTGGCCAGTTCGTTATTCGTAATGAAACAATTTATAATTTCATATAGTGCCATAGGTTCTCATAATCAAATTTCCAGCTTGAGAATCCGTATATTCCAGTTTCTATCGTGAATAACCCTCTGAAAGCATCTTTTTTTTTCTCGATATGAAACTTCTCGCTGAAAACTTGTATGCTCAACGAGACAATAGAGTAATCAATAATTCTGACTGGTTTCCATTAGAGAAACAAAGATTTTGATCGGCCAACTTATCAGGGGGTTGCTTTATTTTTTAAAGAAATGTACTATTTATGTAGTTTTCATATTTGTCTACGATTACAAATGTAGGGGAGGGATAAGCTTTTCAGACATTTAATATTTTAGGCTAGTATGCAGACGTGACCGTTACCATAGTGTCGGGAGATTTTCATAATATTTTTTATAGAAATGGGAGCAAGTAAATTGCTATTTACAACAAAGAATGTAGATGGACTCAAGAAAATTAGAGAGCTCTAGTTTTCTATCTTTGTAAGAATGAAAATCATAAATGAACAGAAAGGAAACATCTGCGGCCTATTATCTAATGACTGAGAATACAAATACTTGAATTTATACTTTTCAGTTTTCACTTATTTGCCTGACTTCGAAAACATTAATTGGATGGCAGTTTAAAACCCTTTTGAGACCTTTATCAGCTACTTCTATTTTCTCGATTTCCCTTCAGTACAATATACAGTCAAATGGCATACTATGAATTTGCGGTCATGGGTGCGTGCATGCCTCTCCGTAGTAACAAACTCGTTTGAGCGTCAAAGGACTGTGGCCTTTTTGAGAAAGTAGAAGTAGGAACGGAACGTTGGTTACGCAATGTGCGTAGAATGTCACGACCTCAGCGAGAATGGATGTCGGTCGGTACTCACTCCTGGCCTTGCATTCAATACAGTATGCAAACTGAAACGTCGCTCAATCTGGTCTTTTAAAAAAATATATTTTCTGAAATATTTGCATGATGTAATCGTAGGCTTCATAGACAGTGAAACTACAATTCAGACTGTTCTTGTGGTTTGAGGTCGCTATTAACAAAATTCTCACAAAATCAAAACGGTTTCTTTAATTCGTGATTTGATGTGTCAATAAAGAAGCATCTAAAAAGACCTCACTTGAACAGCCCAAATTGTATCTCTATTATGTACTCAAAATAATGTCAGAAACTGGTGTATCCCTACAAGTGATCTGTACGTGATTGTATAGACGTCAACCCTCTATTATCGATGGCCGCAGGTAGCAACAGAAAATCATACTGCATTCCTGTCAGATTTTTCTTCTAAAATCCGACGGTGTTAGTCAAGATAATATTACCAAGTTTCGTGGAATATCCGCAATCCTTTTAAGAAACGCAAATTACAAATGGAGTTTTATTAATCGCTTGTGTAATATTAATTGAAAAATTAGCCGTATCCACTCACAAACAAAAATAGTTAACGAAATAATCACGTATTTCTGACATATTTAGGATCCTTTTTTTAAAAAAATACTTTTTGAGCAAATGTTTATTAAAAAAGGACCAATTATGCCTGTATTGCTCGGTGATATGATTAGTTTTTTTATTGCCAAGGTCAGAGCCATTTATTGATTTAATGTTTTAAATCGTTTTATGTTTAACAAGTTAGTGTACTCTCATTGCTTTATCCTTTTGCTTTGATGCGACTTAGTGGGTACGTATTTCGTTTTACGAATGATGGTATATTTTACGATTGCTTTAGTAAATCATATACAGTTACACGATTACAAAATAATGCTCCAAGCAAAAACCACTAGTTCTCGTTCAGGACGAGCAGTAAGAAGATAATAGAGGGATCTCAACTATTTTAGTAGGTGCGATTTGCAGATACTCGATAGTAATAATTGTGTTATCGTATAAAACATATTTATGTAATGTACTATCTCTGTTTGATGTCATACTTTGCTTGAAAGATAATGTTTCTTGAGAGCCTATTTGTTGTAATGTAGTTCCAAATTCAGCTACGTGTTGATTATGCGAAAGAGAATGTCAAGAAAGGGAACCTTGTGTTCTCCGGAATGTAGGTGGTACTGTTAGATAAGCAAAAGTCACGAATGACTTCTTGAGTTATCATTGCTTCTAATAAACTTAAACTAAATTAGATTTTTTGTGTGTTTATAAATCCAATTCCTTTAATTGACAACAGTTTCTGAATCGGATATTTCAAAATTTCGTTAAAACGTTATGTCCCCTCTCATTAAAATATCCAATTGTCATTGGCGTCCAAAAGTAAAGAAACATTCTTACGTTAACTTCCCACTACAAGTTATTTTCCCACAATGTATTTGGTAGGATGTCTTAGTCAATACGTTCTGAAAATCAAATAAATTCGGTGTAACTAAACGTTATGAGTGTACAACTTCTTTACTTATATTCCTATTTGTTAGATGTGCATTCCTCATATCAAAAACAGTGTAATGTATACGTGATAATGTAGACAAAAATAATATATCCGCTCAAAAAGAAACTCAATTGAAATCGATGTTTTGTGTGAAAACTGCAACAATGGATATAAGATTGAAAATGTAGCAAATGAAAGTATGGCAGGATGGCGCATGTTGTCATGGAGAGAAGGAGTGGCGAGTAATTAAAAAGAAAACTTGGAGTAGCTCGCTATTAGGAGTTACAGTATCGTAAAAACCTGACGGGTTCGGAGATTATCGACTAGTCTGGAAGCGCTCTGCCATTTGCCAAACGAAGGAAGCTTGTATTATATGTTCATGTAACTATATTGTTTGTTTTTTTGTTTGTATTTGTTACTTCGTTCACCCAAATCACAGGACTCGAGGAAGGTATGTAATGACAGTGCTTCTCACGTGTAAACTGATTACAATTCCAGATATGCTTGGACTCCTCTGTTCACAGAGTCCGATTTGGGTACGAAGGGTACAGGGTATTGCACTCTCATAGTTATGTCGGTGTCTATGTGTTAAATGAAACGCTAAAATGAATGCACACGTATAGATCACATTGTTATTCCTTGTACATAGTCCTAATCATGCTTATAGATGTATATAAAGTTAAACATATGTATAATATATGAAATAAAATAATCATAAATCTAATTATTTTATTTTTCTTATTCCTTCTTTACATGTGACATCATTTTTCCCTTATCAAATTATGTAGGAAATCTCCCCTCTATACACACTACGCTAAGGAAAACCAACCGTTTTGTGCCATTTCAGGATAACATTAACAGAAAAACCTCTAAATGTGTTAATTTTTCAACAAGACGTTAGAGTAAATAACTATGGTGCCGTTAAACACATCTCTTGTCTCTACAGTGACAGAAGTTTGCTATGCATTTGATATTTATTCGAAATTCCATTAATCTACAGTAGCTCTAAAAGCGTGTGATAAACACTGCGCATATACTCGTTCAATTATTCAATTAAATATTCTTTAATTCTTTATTTTTTATTCAGTCATGTCAAGCTCTTTCAACATCATTTTTCACATTCCTTCTAGTAAAATTTAATCCGATACAGGTAAGTTGTAAAAAAACGCATTTATGAACTCTCAATATATTTTTTATATCTAAAAAATATCTTACTCAAGGACAGAAACACAATGAAGTACGTTACTATAGTACAGGAGTTTCACAGAGGAGGGTGCATATGACTAGAAGGAAACGTATCATCGTAGCAGAATATTGTGTTCACACGGAAAGTAGTACTTCAAAGGTTGAGGTTTTCTTGCACAATTACTCCTTTAAGAGAATGTAAAGATATCTGGTTGCCGAGTTCATATTTTACACATTATTCATTCGATTAAGAATTTATTGATTCTAACTCCAGCTCATTACTATTATTTATTTACGTTAAAAACGGTTAAACACTGTGTGTGACGTGCTATGGGGACAACTAAATTGAAGTTACATTTATGCCCAGAAGCAAAACAAAAGGCCAACTCAGCATTTTCTCGAGAATCACGGAAACTGGACGGAAACCTGATCGAGGAGGGGGTCATTGACCGAGAAGCTGAAGTACAACACTTGTTACAGGTTCATTACAATTATACAATCCAAATGATGTATAATACATAAATGACATTGTTAAAATTAATATTACTTTCCTTTTGGATGCTCAGTATAGTCTAATTGTATAGAAACAGTTGTGCAGCAGATACGATTTTACTTGGGACTTAAACTTTTGCATCGAATTTAATCGTTTAATGTCATCTGTCAAGGTGTTGTAAAATAATGTACATGTATTATATGTGAATTGTTTGTAGAGAGCTGTTGATAGTGTTATCTGATGAATATGATTACTACGTCGAGTGTTGTAGATATAGACAACGGCGTTTGTTGAAAATATATTCCCGCCCTTAAGTAAGTCATTTTGACAAAAATCACTGATTCATATATGAGGAGACAAGGTAATGGTAAAATACCTAGATGAATAAAGAGAGGCTTACAAGAATCACATGGGTAGGATTTGCTTAGTATTCGTACAATTCTTTTTTGTAATCTAAAAGTCTGGGAACTATAAGATGTATTTCCCCAAAATAGTATGCCACATCTCAGGCAGGAATGAACATTCGCGAAATATACACAACGAGCAGTGTGGAGGCTGACTGAATTTGAAAGAATTCTGAAAGCGTAGCATAAATAACTTAATTTAGTGTTCAATTCATTTAAATGGACGTTTCATTTAAGGTTTGACTGAATTGAAAGACCTAAATTTTTGTTACCTTAACATCAGTCAATGGCACGCCGTTCATTTTCTATGAAGTACCGAGCTTTCATCTCGCCACGTAAAATAAGGCATTAATTCAATTCAATTCAATTTATTTGAAATGGAGAACTGCATTGAAACAATTTTCTTTTCGTATAATATTAATTTGTTATTACAGAATTATACTATTAATTTATTATTAGAAGAGAAGCGGAATAATTAATATTGTTGAATTTATTTTATTAAACTACGTATAGAGGTCAAAATGGTTAAAAATTATATCAAATAATCTTTACATTGTTCTTACATTTCATTTTGATCAATACTTCAAACAGCTTACTACCAAAAATTCGCATACATGTACTGCATTATTTTACAACACATTGCTTTACGACATTAAACAATTAAAATTGACACACACGACTAAGTCCCAGGTGAAATCGTTTCTGCTGCATGTCTCTATACTACTAGAAACAATACTGAACATAAAAAAATAAATATGATTTTAATAGTGATATTTGATGAATTAATTGCCATATCCGCTGTGTAAATGAAAAATATTAAACATGTCTGTAACAAGTTTTGTACATCAGCTTGTGGGTATATGACCCCCCTTTCGATGTTTTAGTTGTGTTTTTTCTGATCCTTTCAGCAACGGCTGAAATGGCTTATTGTTTTTCTTCTTTTCATAATCTTTATCTGTGCACATATTCTTGGGTTCAGTGAGGAGTTTGGCCATGACGAAAAGTTCCGTAAAGGGCAACTGGTCTCGGAGCCGTTAGATCCCGGGGTTCTTAGGTGGTCGACCTACCAAGAATCTGCGATGTTTCGAATTCGCTTAACCTTTGTGACTTCACGTTGTTAACGAATTCAGCTAAGCCGATTACGCGGTTGTGGTCCTTCATTGGAACCATTCCAGTATTCGCCTGGATGACAGAGAAAAACCACAAAAATTTGGTCGAAATGGCCGGCACGAGGCTTGAACCCGGGCATTCCCAATGCGAAGTCAGCGCGCTACGCCCTGAGCCACTTAGCTCAGCTACGTGGGGACTACTATATTCGTAGTTATTCAAATAATCGTCATCCATGTTCTCGTAGCAGTAAGTTGATTCCTTCCTGAAGGGCACGGTGAGAGATTATATTTATCCTGTAATTTATTATCCCTTTACAAATAGTTTTTTATTTCATGAGAGCAAATATTTTCTTAATTCTTGCCAAAAAGCTTGTTGCTACCTATTTTTTAAATTCAAATTAATGTGTATATGATTTAAGTAGTGATTCAGAGCTCAAGACAGCGTGCGCAGATTTAACGTCTCTTCACTGTACGTCACATATAGTTTTTAACTGTTTTTTGACCTTAAATACATCTAGAAAATTGCAGAAAAAATGAGTAGTAATACTGAAAATAATGAGCTTTTCTGTAGACAATGTTACAACTTTTACACAGATCATATTCACCACAACGTTCTCGTAGTTGCATTCAAGCTGTATTTAAGTTTAAAACCCAATCAAAATATTCCTCGAACATGTTAAGTACAAATTTCGGGAATTTTGTTGTCCATAAAATACAATAATAATTTGAGGATATCATATTAATTCCTCCACTAAAACGTTTTCTTAATTATATCCTGAAGTTTCATTAAAGTAATTATAGATATGAAATTATCACTGAAGAACGTCTCCTGCTGATAATGATAACAATAATCACATTCTTGAAATACTGACAATAATTTGATTATAGAAAGGCTGAAGTCAAATTATATCCGATTTCATTGATACATAACGGGCATTACCAGCAAACTTTGATTATTATTTAATTCTCAGTCTCAACCAATTTCAAACAATATCTGACAAAAAATTAATATAAGTAAATTTATCATGAACTTTCAATTTTAAAATGGAAAATATCTTTAAGTGAATGATTTAGTCATCATTTCTAAACCTTTTGCGTATATCAATGTTTTCAAACTCTTAACGGACTTTACCAGATCTCTGTGCAATGTATACAAGGAAATAGGCTAGGGAAATAAAAATAGAAATAGAAATAAGCAGAATAGTCTGTACTTGCAAACAATTTTCGCACACAGAACTTCGGAGAACGGAAAACCATGAGCACGCATCCCCATGAAAATAAGGAGTTAAATAAATTTCGTTCCTGATCGTTTGAGCTCCCGGTTTGGGAGAAAAAACTCTCCTATTTGCCCCAACGGGTAAAGCGGAATGGGGAGAACTGTCTTGTACGCCAGGCGTGTGGGCTACCTCAGACGTGGCTCGTGCTAAGCGCCTAACTCTGCCGCTCGTCATTGCCTGGCGGCCCCGCGGCGCGGCGGTGTGAGAGCGATGCACAGTGGTTAAATAGGTTTCCATGCTGGACAAAAATAATAGTGACTAATATTGACCACTAATTAACACAAAACGATGATACTAATACATTCACGAGTGTTTTCATTCTTATTATATTATTAGCTCAGGGTCTCGTAGACAGGTGGATCAAAACTAGTTGTTCAGAACCGGTTACAAAATAAAAATAGCAGTATATACTGTTTTTAGAAGTTAAAATAAATAATACGCTTCTCAAAATTCTTTCAAAAACGCATTTGCTGAATAGTCACTCCACTCAGTATTGAATTTCACTCTAGAAGTCTTGTTTAAGGCTCCAAAGGAAGATCAAAAATTCATACACTAGAGAACAGGCTTTTGCAGAAAACATGGGAACAGATGGATGAATCGCGATTGCCTACGACTCTCCTTCATATTGCCAAAATTTCGTATCCCTACAGTTCTTAGGGTGTCACCTAGTGTTCAAAACTGGAACAGCGGCAATGCGATGCTGCTTGTGTTACTGGTGTGCCTCTCACTATTTTAAGAGCTCTTAGGACCAAAGTTGGCGGGCGAAATGCTCTTGACATTTCCAGCGATTCCTATTCCTAGTAGTAAATTTTAGAGTATATTGTGAATGAAAAAACTCCTACATCTCTAAGATAATGATGTGCCTTTGTTTCCTTTCGCAATCAATTTTCAATCAATTCCTGTTTTATCTACTTTTTACCATATACAAAATCGTTTTTGCTTATGTCACCATCATTATTCGTGCCATATCCTGTTCGAGACATTTCGATAAGTCAACTCAATTCAATCTTTCCAGAATCTCTGATGAATATTTTTATTTCGAAATTCTACGCTATATTTTCTCTGTAACCCCGAGTTAACCATTAACACATTGTCTACAATTTATAAAAAAGCGCAGAAAAATGTTATCTAATGCAAACCTGATAATTTAAGATTATCTTTTGTTTGCAATATAGTTTACTAAACTTAAAAATCCGCCTTTCCTATTCAAACTTTGAAATCTGCGTACTGATCCATTACCAAACGAATCGTCTTGGAAATGAGGTCACAAAGTAACAAAAGGAATTGCTTCATATGTTAGTGGAATGTTCACCTGCTTTTGTTGTTGTAATTTTTTTTTGCTCAGTAATACTCTTGTGGTCTGATATTTTCCTTTACCCTCTATTTTTGAATGTGAACATGCTGATACAATGAATTGAAGGTCTGTCTTCCCACAACCCACACGGCAACAAAACACATTTAAAAAAACGGGTGGTCATAAAACGCACATGACAGAATCAGAGATGCCCTGGGAATGTGAGGTGAAAAAATCCTATTTCTAAGATGCGTTTTTTACGTCCGATTAAATTTCAAGAAATGAATGACGCAGTTTGATTATTGTAAGCAAAGAAATAATGAAATTATAAAATTACGTTATAAATCTAAACACCATGTAAAACTACATACTCGTACTCATCATTTTCACCGTAGATATTCACCTTGCAGCACTAGTAGACTTCGAAATAGTCCTTCTTTGCCTCACTTCCTCATGTGAACTCGGATGTCCCGCCGTGGTGGCAAATCGACCTATTACGACCCTTTCCAGAGCTCATTGACAAGCTCCCGGCATTTTCCCCATTTCTACGGGTTACGTTTAAGTTCATTGGGAGTTCATTTCTGCAAGTTTTAATTCCCTTTTCTAGTTTTGTCCAGCTACGACGCCAAAATCGAGCACTGTGCGACGGGACGGCGCGGCGCTGCGCGGCGCGGCGCGGCGCGGCGTCCGCGGGCCGGCGGCGGCATGAGGGAAAGCGGGGAGGGAGCCGCGCGGCGCGTGCGAAAGCGACGGAGCCGCTTCCGGCCCCACACCGCGGTGGATGGGTGGGTGGAAAAAGCGCCGGCGAGGGGAAGGGGGGAGAAGGGGCAGGAGAGCAGAGGAACCGGTGCTCCGCTCGTTGTCGAAAGGCATGGCCTCTCGCGGCCGGTGAGAGAACGAATCCTGGGGATGTGGAGGAGGTAGGCGACATACTTCCATGCATCGTCTCCTGGGAAGTGAATAGAAACATGCTCGATATGTTTAAGAGACTTTGGTCACCGTTTTCTCGTGTTTCAGGGTACAAGATCACTAATGAATTGTCTCCTATATACCATAAATTCGTGAAGCGTATTTAATACTTGAAAGTTGTAAAAATAAATCTCACATCTTACGTCATGTAGTATGACACTCCGAATTTTGTATATCCACATACATCACTTTACCGGATAAATAATGTTAAATAATACTATACAATTCCCCGAACTATGAAAAAAGAATAGTTCGTCACGTTTCGTTACAAAACATTTTCAAAGTTTTCATCTGGAATATTGCCTCTCGCTGAGCTCTGTAACTTTTGAATGAACGTAAGGTACCTGGGTAAAATGCTGTTCTAATTACTGGTTAGACGACAACACTGATTTGTTTTACTTAACAATAACATATATTTGAAAAATGTACGCACAATAAAATGACATTAATATTCAGATTCATGCAATTATTGTTCAGATTCATGCAATTTTAATAAATTTAGTGGTATGTAAGTTAATTACTGGGTGTTTATGAACCTGAAATAAAACACATAATTGTATACTTAATTCCTTTGCAGCCGTAGATATAGAATGCACATCAGCAAACGTCCTTAAAATGTTATATTTTTTTTTTATTTAATGAAAACATCCACATAACATTCGGTAATAGAATGGCCTCAACAAAACGTTTCATTTTCGCAGTTAGCTCTGTTACTTCCCATCCAATGCTCATAAACAACATAATCATTTTCATACATTTCTCGAAATGTTTCTGGAAGGAAACTGTTCGTACCGTTATTAGTTTTTTTTCGAGAATTACCGCAGAATATTATTTTATGTGTTACGAACTACGATTTTGCAATAGTAATTAGATTCGCAATCTTTTGTTTTTCTGACGCCCTATTGACAACTGATAATTACAATCATCCTTTCCACGTTTTATGCAAGGCAACGAACTAAACCGTAAACTTTTGTATGCACCACGGGCGTGACTTTATGTTCTTGTCCCTCAGGGCACTTCCAACCCGACTGCTTTGGAAGACACTGTCGGGGCAAAAACATCTTCTTACGCCATAGATACATAAACCACTTTTGCATCCACGCCATTCTACTACGCAGCGCCCTCCTGCCATTTCCGCCATTCCACGCCCTCCCTACTCCGACCCAATCATTCTTCCCTTCCGCACCCGCACTGCCTTTCCTCATCGAAACCAATTTACAATTTTCTGGATCAAGGATTCCAGAGGGCACGAAATCACTCACCTTTCATACGCGCGTTTAAATGCGATGACAACTTACTTAATCCTATTTGACCGCAATAAAAGTGAGATATATTTAAATCATTTATGTTACGTCATCTATCATACATTCGTCACATGACCAACGAATGCTGATCCCCAGCTGAACATTTATAGAAATGGCATGTTAGTATTTACGCACATGGTTAGCATTGCACACTATCTCCTAGTGACAAAAAAAGGCTACACCATAGATATACTATAGATATAGTATAAGATATACTATAGATATACTATATACCTACATAGATATACTATAGGTATACTATAAGATAGATATACTATAAGACACACTATATGATATACCATGTTCCTATATATGTGAGAAATATACCCATGTAGGTATATAAGTCAGAAATTACTTCTTCAAACATATTGTTTAGTCAGAATTCACAGTTTGATTCCGGGAATTTGGTTTTCGGCAGAACGTGTGACTGCCTGTTCGATTGTCCGCCCGTCTGTGCCTCAACAATTCAGACGATTTTCTCGAAAATTAATATTCCCATATGAATGTAAATGAACTACAGGCCCTGTTGTTTAAAAAGGATATTGATTTTTGGACGTACTTTTCATGAAGCCTCAATCACTTTTTCAAAATCTTCACAAATATGGTTCTAAATGTTTTTAAAAAACTTTGTCCTCGGATAGCATGAAAACGCCTAAAATAATGCTGCAAGTCTCATTTTGTGGAAATCCCTATTTGTTTCGAAAGTTGCAGAAGTTGAAAACTTTTTTCGGCGTCTTCCTTCAACAACAATATTGAAAATAGATTTTTTCTAAATAATATTCTGATCTTCAAAGATATAACTTTAAATAAGGTTTAGTACAATATTTCGAAATATAAGTTGTTTCCGTAAAAGTTTTGCGTGAAGCATAAGTAATTTAAAAAATCTCAGAAACGCTGCATTATTTTTCTTTATTTTGTTTTCCCTCGAATAGAGGGATGGGCGCTTATTAAAATGTCTCAGGTTCCATTATCGGCGAATTCTCTGAATAGTAAAAAACTGCAAAAGGTACGAATAATGTCAGAAAAAAACGTGCTGTTGTAGCCTCACTAGTTAGAACTGGTCTCGGCGCTCACGTCGCGTCATGTGTGAGCTACGTCGGCGCTTCGCCGCGCGCCGCGCCTCATTGTGTTTGTACCCTAAGTGCCGCTGTATAGCTGTCGGCGGCAGCCCAAACGACCGGATAGGTGGGGGCGACGGGGGGGGGGGCGGCGCCATCGCATGCCGGAGCACGCCCGCGCGTGGAGCGGAATATTGAATGCAGTTGCCGTTGCCGCTTATTGTTCCGTCTCCACAGTCACCGTTTCCCCGAGTTTCCATATCCGAATTTTGCTTTATATGGTTTGAGTTTTTCAAAATGTCTGATGTGAAAGAATGATAGAATGTTAGATGCAATATTAAAATATTATGTAACCCTTACCAACATCACAGAAAGTATGTGCTGGAGTAGCCACTCTACAGGACGTCACACACTTAGATTGCAGTTATTTACATGGAGTTATGTGAGTTCTCGCACGTTGGTTGCAAAATGTATAACCTCCCTCCTTGTAAAACAGTGACGTTGTGGCCATTAAAGAAAGTACGTTTTTGAAAGTGATATCTTTGTATAAAGGCATCTTTGTATATAGCACTAACATTACACCAAACAATGTACACTAATGCATGATCGCAGATTGAGAAAACTTATAAACACATTTTTGTAATCAATTTTTCACAAACGTGTGCATTTTACTGTCGACAATATTTATTACATGACATCTTTTGAATAATAGTTCGTACGACAATGATTTTTTTACGTTTTTTAGATTACGAATTTACACTCAGCAAAATTTCAAACGAAATGGCTTAGTAATTGTGAATATAACGTCATGGAATTTCATCGATGACATGAAACAGATGGATGGCGAGAAAATTTATTGAACTGCCCTTTGATTTAATATGTAGGGTGCAAGCGAGAACATGTCACAAAAGAGTTCGAAATAATTGGTTGGAAGTCAATTTTCCGTTTTCATGGTATTCGTAGTTTCGCATTTGTGCAGATCACAAACGACCGCGGCGCGCCGCCTCACTCGTCGTGTGCCAGGCAACCTTTCATGACATGGCGAAGGCTTGAAATGTATTTGTTCTCAAATGTCTGGCGTCTTTTTTTCCTTTTAGAAAACATTTTAACATTCACGCCACATTGAATGTACATTTTGTCGTACGGTTGAAGTGGTAATTTGGATTCGCGGAGAAGATTAGTTAAAGAATAGGCCTATGTATGTAGGAATACGTTCCTCTTCTAATCTCAATTTTCCCATTACTAATAACTTAGTGTTACCGAAACTAAAATTAGTTAAAGATCTCTTTACTGAATGTTGCTGTCTTCTGTACGTATGCAACAATCTTCGAAGTGGAGCCGACTTTGGATGCTCAGAATGGATGCCACTGCAGTGCGTCTGACCGGGAGGTCCTTGGGTTCGAGTCCCGGCAGTGGCAGAATTTTCGACACTAGCTTGTTAGTGATTCCTCCGATCAACACCCAGCGAATGCCGGAGCAGCCACGGATAGCTCGTAATCTTTCCTTTCTCTTCCTTGTCTATCCTCACCCCTTACTTACACACACTACATTTACATGCAATTCACGACTACACTTGCCAGATCAGTCGGGAACGTAGAACTTGTACCGGCAGGGGCGGTGCCTCGCTGGTAGGAGTTACGTGGTTGGGGAAAACCCCACAAGCCGACGGGTAGGTCTTCGCCGGATCTCGCCACTCAGCGGAGAAAGACCATCGCCACCTTCGACGACCAAATATGAACAACCTTACTGGCATAATGAAGTTTAGGAGTTGACGCGCCAGGTATCATTAATCAATAAATTGAAAGTGAAGTAGGATTGCTAATCGTAGTTCTTCTGACATTGCACGATTCAAATAATACGCATTATGACACATTTTGAAGTGGAATTGTTTTTCACAGTTCCAAGCGGTTTCGTCTTAGTCACCGACGTTTTACGTTTCAGTACCAGAAAATATAGATTACAAACAAATAAAGGTTATAGTCCAGTCAGATTACACAAATCGAGGAAAATAAATCAATGAGTTATGAAAGTTTGCATGATTTTCGTTGGTATGTATAGAAATCGTACTAAAGTTCTGGAGAATAGGAGATGAGCTTGGAATGGCAAAGCTGTTCAAAAGATGTTTTAACTAACTTATAATTAACTACCTTAACTAAAATATCTACAGAAAATTATACAAAATACAACATTGATATAAACATAGCTTACTACAAAGAATTTCCTATAAATTTTTGTAATAGGATTGATAATTTTGAAATTTTGGATTGAATTCAAGATGGCGTTTGCTTGTACAAGTACTTTTAAATTTTGGAACAAAAAATTCCGCCGAAAAGGCCTTCATATGGATTGGGAAACTTCTGAACGAAAGGTAGAACGCAGTAAGAAATGTTAGTCAAATTACGACACGGTTACCTATGGACTCAATTAAACATCTGTACATTCGTGGTTGTGATTAGTTCTGGTTCGCAAGTAACCGTTCATCTTCAATTCGGAGAGCGTGAATTTCGAGAAGCAGGAGATAAGTTTTAATATTCAAGGCGAAGGACAGGTGGGCATAGAACAACAGTATTACAGGGTTTTATTTCACAAAACGCCAATTTCAGAAACATACATTTAGAAAATCGTCCCTGAGATGTTCGTCTTCGGCATGATACTTTATTTGAAATGTAACAAATTTTTTTAAAAATATGTAGAAATTCGTAAAATAAGTAAAACTATGTAAATATACCGAAATGAATAAAACAATACGTAATATAATAAGGATTTAATGTATTCAGAATGAGTAGTATGCAAGTGTACCTGTAAAAATATGTATTTACATGTAAAATATGTTCCTTACTTATCACATGAAATGTTTTTGTCTTGCAAACGTAACGCTATGGCGTTAGCCAATGTGCACTTAATCCGGCAAAAGTGCACACTACACATCAAAGCTATTCTTATTACGGACTTTATCAACTTATTTTGGATTATAATAACAATAACCCGATATTCGCAAATTAGTGAGATTCAGACAGGTCCGAACGTACATACTATTGCAATTCTCAGGTAGATAAAGCTCGATAATACTACAGGCGTTGTTTCATGTGGATTACCTAGTGTTCGATTTAAATTCTAGGATTCTGGAAGTTTAAAGGCGGGGACACTTATCGAATCGGAAGCTTCAATTTTCCCCCTCAAGCCGAGAAACGAGCATCGAATAATCCCCGACGCGCAGCAATGGGGGTCCGGAGCGCCCGAGCGGCCGCTCCGCGTGCACGGCAACGTCGTCGGCGACGCGGCGACGCCTTGAGCTGTCGACGACAAAACGGTCGCTTTTCCGAACGAGCACCGCCGCGCCGTCGCCGTCGCCATCGCCGGAGATAAGGCGAGCGAGTCAACACGATGCCGCTGCGGTCACGGGCTTTCCGCCTGACGCTGCGCCACGGGCGACAGCCGACTGCGCCGCCGCGCCGTGCCGGCGGCCATGCTGGAGTAGTGTATTCTTCAACGAGCGTATAATATTGGCTATTATTCACGAGTTGATGTTTACGACACGAGCGAGAGTCCTACTTTCTACGAGTAAAATAATAGGTGTTATGCGCGAGTAGACAATACTTTCTCTACGACCTTGAAATATCCCAGATAAATTTCATTATTGATTTTTGCAATTTAGAGTGAACGCTTTCGTTCATTGTGTATGAACGATGTTTTTTTAATATTCAGTATTTATTTCATAAACTAGAGAACTTGTTATAATGTTTTGTCAAACGAGCCAAGAAAATGTTCTCGTGAAAATAATTTACCCTAGTAATCCAGTCGATAAATTCAATACTTCAACTTCCTGGATTCTTCTGGCAATATTAGTAGAGTTGCCAAATTTGCTACTTCCAAAATTGCAAGTAGCGTACATATTTCATTCTCGCTGAAGCTGGTTTCAAGATTCATTTGCAATCTGCGAAAAGTAATGAGAAATACGAGTACAACAGTGAGTAGATGAAGTTCATGGGATTGCGAAATATTTCACTTCTCTACCGCCGGTCAAAACAAAAGCCAATGGCAAAGAGAATGCAATTTTCTCCGTGGATTCCGAAAATTCTAGGGATGTGATTGGTCGGCAGGCCATGGATTCCAAATTGTAATCCACGGGTGTGGAATCAATGTCATTCCTTAATTAATTATACAGCAGGAAAACATATACTATTAAATGATCATAGAAAAACATATTTTATGCGCACGTGTACTTGAGTCATTATTTAACTAGATGTGAGAGGAATGTTTTGTGTTTTTTTTTTTTTATTTGCAGGGCCCTTACATCAGATCAGTACTTCATTCTTCTATGGAAAATACTATCTGTTGCTCGGAAACGACATTTGGTAGTCAGTTTTTGTCAGTATTAAGCTCATGCTGTCTTTTGTTGGTAATTCAACTAGTGGTAAAGGAAGGACGGTAGGGAATTCCGGTCAAGAGAACTAGAACCGTATTTTAGTAGGTAACGTGCTCACGTGGTTGTTCAATGGCCACCAATGTGATAGCCCAAGTCGAAAATCGCAGATATAAAAAGTTGTGTATACTATACAGGTGAAGATGGCACTGACTGTGGATGATTAGTAATTAAAACACTATTCCTTTTGTAGGTATTGTCCATCTCGGCCTCGTCAAATGTTCGTGTTTTGTCGTATCCGATCCAGAACATAAGATTGAAGTTTGATTTACTCGCGCGCATAGTTTGCAAATCTCTGAACGTCACCGTAGTTTTTATTTTCACGGCTTACTACGTACTTACGTAGTAAAGAGAAATTTGCTGAGATGGCAATCGGCAATTTTCCCAAAGAAAAACTCGCATTGTCGGGCCCCCATAAGGAAAAAGTTGATAAATCTTGCTCCTAAATATGCAGTAAATTACATTCTCCAACACGACTAGTTAGAATTCACATGTTGTGGATACTTGCTGAAGGAATATGCCAAAGGAGTAAAGCATCAACATTTTCGGAATTTCTCAAAACTGACCCCAATTTTTTTTATAACACTTCATCCTCTCATTGCCTGAAAGGTGCTAAAGAAATTGAAGATCTCTTCTTGGTTGATATCAATGTCTTTTCGAAAATAGCAAAACTACAATTTCGGCATATTCCTACAATTACAATACTGAACATAGACTTCTCTTAATGAAATCTGGTGTTCAATAATATATCATAGCATAATGTCATGTACAATTTCTTGGCTTCAATTTTGTTTTCACTGATAGAGAAAAGAACGCTTAAAAATGTCAGAAGTCTCATTTTCGTTGAATACTCTGAACTTTTGAGAATTTCACACGTAAATAATGCAGTCTTTAACACCACTCGTTTGAAAATAGAAGTAGATCTTTGAGAAAAATAGCGAAATTGGGCGGAGCGTCGCGGGAGAGGGAGTTTCATAATGGATACGAGTGGAGTTCAGTTAATGCAGACACTGGAAGTGAATTACAATGCAGTCATGCGTACGGCTGTTCTCCTAAATGTAACTTCACTATACGCATATTTTGTTGAACTCTCCTGCCGGGGGTGTAGTGCCGGGGGTCGTTTATAGAAGCAAACAAGTCTTCTATAATTCGGGAGCGAAAATGTCTATTTGCAAACACTACTAACTTCCTTTTGTTGATACTTTTATTCATCATTTAACTACTTGTGGTTAAATATTCTAGAGCTCAAGAACACGTACTCAAATTGTACTTCTCCTAATACATCGCGTATAGGTTTTACTGTTTCATTGGCAAAATAAATCCAAAAATCAAATTCTCTACGGAGTCATGTGTACGTCTGATTTGAATTTTTTACAGGTCACCTGCTTTCGTGAAGCCAGAGAACAGTGCATACATGTCAGTTGGGTTTAGAAAAAACGTACAAAATTGTGGACGGATTTTTAATTTTCGTTTGGGAGCATTTCTAAGGTGCACATGAAGGTACATCGAGATACCAGGAACCGAAGTTATGATAACGATTTGTGGTATCTGATGTTAGATAGAACAGTATTGTCTTGGCAGTTGTTGCAACGCGCGTACCTTGATGGGATTCTTGGAGATAACCGCAATGAATCCATGGAAATCGTTGCTGCCGGTGCGTGGCCAAGAGCTGGTAAGAGGTTGGAAATTGCGCGAGAAAAATAATGAAACATATAATGAAAGAAAGAAGAGGATTTAAACACATTCTCCATACAGGTCCAGTGAGAATAATTCCTCTTTGAGAGGCGAGTTTGCTGAAGGAGTCAAAATTTGTAGCAAAATGTTTGTGGGATTATCTTGATATGATGCCCACGTTTGCCATATGATGCCTATGGACACGGGGACTGCTAACGCAACCACGTACTTGCACTTCCTCAACATACCGAACTCAAATAAGCTATGACCAGTAAGCATCTTGGAATGTTGTCAAATAGAATTGCTGTATTGTACGACTCAGCAGGCTATCATGTTACGCAGCTGTGCCGTGATCAAGTGTGGCGTTTCCGTTGACAGGCGTTCTTTGCTGGAGGCATTCACATGATATGCTGGGACATAGGCATGTGTAGGGTAGAGGCCATGGGGACCACGTCTCCCTGAAGACGTGAAAGGGTACCCGTAGCCTTACGTATTTAAATATTTTAAATCCCTGACGTGATGACGTGTGGAAAGTAAAAAAAAAAATTAAAATTGACAATGGTGACAAACCGACAGATTCATACGTCTATCCATTAAATAATGTTATTATATTTGTATCTACTTCCCGTGTGTATTATGTGTTCGGTGTGTATTATGTGGTATCTTCTCTACTTTTCGGTGTATGTATTTCGGTCTCATGGTCTTGAGCAGCGATGTCCAACTAGCGAGGCTTAAAGGGCCACAACTAACACCTTTAATATGGTTGCGGGCCATATTTTCATTACTCGAACGATCCACACCTGACATCCCCGTACTGTTAATCTCGGCAATTTGTCCGGCTGCTGTGAAATGCATGGGAAGGGGCTTCCCCCCTCCTCCAATCATCAGGCCGTACCATGCATAACGCGGTGAAACACATTGGGATGATTTTCAATTTACTTGAAAAATCCTTAAATCTAAACAACCTAATTTTACTTATAGGTGGTGTTGACCGCGGCAGAGCGCGTGCTCTAGTCCCACAATGTTCTCGCAAGATGTGATTAAAAGGGGCTTTCACATTTGACTAATAACCTTTTGCCGGCCACAATAAATGGCACCACAGGCCAGTTCGACAACTCTGGTCTAGAGAAATAAAATTTCAAACATATCGCCGTTTTATTTAGTTCTAAAATTCAACATTTGTGTTGTATAGACATTAAGTTGATGACTTGCACTTATTCAATAATTAAATATAATCTACATAAAAGTAAGGAACGAATTCGACGCAAAAAGGTGACGAAACTTTGGAATCCATCTTTGAAAGGGCCAATTTAGACAATATTTCCCCTCATAACTCCCTAAAAATGCGCAAAAATCTAAAAATAGCCCGAAAACAGCTAAAATTATCGAAAAATGTTTCTGTACTACTCGGAAAAATTCCAGTAAATTTAGTTTATTTCTCCTATAAGCGCCCAATAATATTAAAAAAATCAGAAATTTAAAAAATTGTCTGACACTTGTATATGTAAAAAATCGGATTAAATGACTATCAATAGATAAGTGGGACTTAGAAATATATTTGCCTTGCTCTTAGCCTACGCACGCATACGGCTATTAATATGAACAGATTAGGTACCGGATATGTGCCGATGTACAGATATGATATATTTCATATTATATATTTCATGTACGTTGGGAGAAAAGAGTAAGTTCAATTTATAGTAACAGTGAAAAAGAGGAGACTCACATTAAATATGTTCGTATAAAATTATCTATTTAACACAAAATTTGATAATTTTATACGATTAATAATTGCGTGTTATCTCGCTAACAATTTCCCGGTTTTCAAGATAGTAAAAGACTTATCAGCTTAGCTCTTTTATCCATGGCGTCTCCGATACTTAAAAACGAACACAATAATCATGTAGACTTACTCCATGATCCAAAAAACTTAGTATTTCTTATTAACTATTTGTCAGTCTTCACCAAGAAAAACAAGAGAATTAGAAATATGTGTTTCACATATACTCAATATTGAGTCATTAATTACCAATCAATTCTTAGCTTGATGCCAAGCCAGCACTCATTCGTTTTCTCAACGACAATAGGTGGCAACAATATCGAAATTATGGCAATTAAGTAACAATATATTATTAGACAATTTTAAACCGATTTTGCAATCATGGTTGTGCAATCATGGTTGTGTCAGCATGACACAGCTGTTGACATGATGCATAAAAATTGCATTTCTTAAAACAATGCCTTATGATATGAAGTTTCAGTGGCCTGTTGTGACACAAACCAGTTGTGAGATTTGGTGATCTTGACTCACGGGTCATTAAAACACGATCAATTCTTCCAGAGTAGTGAGTGACACGACGCTGTCTTTGACGAGTGTCATTGGATTTCAACACCGCGCTTAGATTATCTTGTTACCGATGTACTATTTTGTTACAGATGTAACATGCATTACAAACGTCCATTAAAACAAATAGATAAAAGTTTTATTACACTCATCCACTTGTGCATGTTGTAAATGTACGACTAATATAAACCTGCCCTATTGTTAGTCAAACTGCGTAAAAGCGTAATTAAAATAATTTATATCGTATATTTAAACCAAAGTTTCTCCCTACTAACATTTTCTTTACGTCATTAGCATAATGTGTCGTGAAATTCGAAACGGCATTTACTAAAATAAATAATGGAATGATGGGACACGTAAGGTGGAAATTATCGCAAACTATTCAATCTACTCCTCAGTCGCCAATGAATTATTACTTACTCAAGAATTTGTTCACAATAACTCAGTATCTCACTACTAAGTGATTTTACATTACTGCAACAAGAGCAGGGCAGAATGGCTTTAAAAATGCCCTCGCTTTCAAGAACATCTACATCAGGCATTACAAACCGCGCCCGCACGGGCTACTTGCCCGCCTTGGTTACCTGGCGATCCAACGGGAACGGGCAACTTCCTCTGACACCGTACCCATTTCCCCTCCAAATACAGATAGTGTGCATGCGCAAGCTGAAGCGGTGCGAGACGGCGAATTGTTTGAAATTGATGACAATTTTTAATTTTACTCTCAATTGAGAATTTGAAATCGGACTGATGTATTATTTCATTTCAATGAAGAATTTCTTTGCTTCCAAGAGAAAATGAAAATTAATATAGCTGATTTTGTAACAATAGTAGTTCTTAATCAAGTAAATTCTCCCAAAGACTGTCAAGGGTCAGATATCCAGTGGCATACCGCCACTCTCTAGCAATTTCAACAACCCAATTATTTTTTTTATTAGCCTCTCCAATTCCCCAAACGACCCTTGTGAATCGGTATATCATCACACGCATTCCAAGTGCTTAATTTCATTTCTTCGCTGAAACGGTCGACCTAAAACGCATTTATTACGTTACTTTACCTGTTCTTGATATATGTACACGATATGCTTCTCCGCGCGGTGGCTTCAAGATTTACTTTTAAGAGCCCACAGAAATCCAGCAGTTTTTTTGCATTTTAGATGATATGAACTTCAAACACTAAAAATAAATATATTCCGAGTATTCTGTAAAAAAGACGTTTTAAGTAGTATTCCAACATAATCGGAGTAAGTTTTATACATTCTACCAGGTTACAGAATCTGGTTGAAGATGACGAGATAAAACAAATATCGAAAATCAAATTATCACAAAGGCAACAAATAACAAAAAAGGTTAAAATGGAAATTAAAACCATCAAAACTACAATTATTTAGGAACTCCGTACTGGATCCAGCTCTGCCGAAAACCTGACTTGAAAGAAGAGAGCAAGTTATCATCACTAGACTAAGGATTGGTCACTTTAATCTGAAATATTGTTACATATTCAAAAATTCCGACGCAGAACCATGCCCTAAATGTCGTGCAGCAATATCTACATACCACCTTATTCTAGAATGCCCCGTTATTGCTAAGGAAAGAGATTTACTGAAGTTCAACACATTGTTCAGCTCTGCAGACGGGTGTCCGAAAGTACTGAAGTTGCAAGAAATTGTTCATTAAAGAAAGACAATATAATATAAAATTGATTTTAAGGACATACAATCATGGGGGGTAATATGTGATGTAATGTTTTAAATTGTCGTGTAATATAATACGTTACATAATTGATGTATACATAACTGCGGTCGCTGATGGCCTTTGTTGTTAAAAAGCGACCTAAAAATAAATAAAATAGAAAAATCAAATGAAAAGAAGTACAAAAGAAGAAAAAAAACCTTTGGCCTCTAGGCTCCTGCCACGTGATTCCTTCCATTCTCCTTGACCCTGGCAGGTTCACAAGCATAAAGGTGAAACCGCTAATGGCCCCCTCCCCCACAAGCAGGCCGGCGAGCGCCGGCGCCAGCACGCCCACAAAGCGACCGGAGCAGCACGCCCACAAAGCGACGCGGGTCGTGGCAGTGGACGGATGGGTCGTGAGCGCCGCTGCTCCCCGCTGCTCGCCCCCTCCCCGTTTCCCAGCCCCGCCGCCGGAACAGAGGGAGGGGAGCCGCCGGAGCCGCTTCGGAGAACGCAAAGGCGACCGCCCGGCATCACAGCCGGCAGCGCTGGCGCCGCGACGCCTCCCCACACCGCTCCGGCGCTTCTGCGTGCGTTTCCAAAGACCTGGAGACAGACGTCGCCTTTAAAAGTCCTGCCGTGCGACGCGCCCCACCCCTCCCCACCCCACCCCACCCCCCGCTCGCCGCACGGCAGATACTTCCCCAGCTCGGTGCTACGTTTCCGCGGCTCCCTCTGCAAGTTCACCCAGCGGATATAAACGTATGAAAGCCCGAATCTTCATTCGTATGAGTATATACGTCAATGTTTGTTCTGCACACCATTCGCAAGCCTTCAATTCGTTTACACAGGCGAAGGTAAGGTCGAATGTATCAGATCAAAACACGTTAATAGTAAACATAGGGTCATTCAATGTCAACTCGTCACAAAAAACTCAATTTTCAACAAAACTCGGCATATGCGTTCCTTGGCCGTAGAATTGACATACTCTACTGCTTTTATATTTTAATTTGAATTACATTTTAAGTTACGGCCTACCAACATTACAATTAAAAAAACTATTTTCCTACAGTGGCTGTTTTAAATACCGTGAAAAAGTCATGCGGGTGCTGTATGTCCGTTAGCATTTAAAAATTTCTTCTTGCATCGGTGCGCTGTGCACTCTTCGCGGCCCTCCTGCCCTTAGTTTAAGCCGTTTGACAGCAGTTTGATAAGTTTTGGAGATTCACTTGTTCGACAAAAGAGAATTTCAACTACAATATTGTAGATGATTTTTATCTTCACGAAATTTGCAAAAACTGATCGCGACTTAAGGTTAGGTACTATCTTTCAAAAATATGAGTAATTTGAGCGGAATCGTGAATGAAATGTTGGCAATTTTTAAACAATACACAGCGATTCCACTTCTCTTCCTCCCATTCATCATAAAAAATACTATTAATAAATCCCTGTCAGAAAAGAGTTATATTTATTTTGCCAAACTAGTAATTGTAATGTGTGAAAGATGTTTATTTACAGCACATAGTGCACGTTTTGGAGCGTTGGTGTTGTCCATTTCAGAAGAAATACGACTGCTCCTGGCTGGTCGGCGGAGTCCTGAACCATCACTGGGATGGGGATCAACTTCTTATCATAATCATTACACCCTCCGAATTTAGCTCTTTTCTTGCATAGTCAAAGAATGTGTGCGACTTAGGTGGAATGTTTAAAAAAAATCATACTGCAATTATTTTCAAGAACTGGATCACAAAAATTGCCGGAACATTTTCAGAAATGTTGTGCCGATGATAAAACACGTGCTTCCTTATTTAATAGTAGACCAAAAAGGTGTGGTTTGGCCAGGAACAAAATCAAAGAGCAGCAAATGTTAAACGAAAGTTGTGAAAATGAAACCATGCACAATCTGACGTAGGTAATGACGAGGAATAGGTATTTAGACACGGAACGTCCCTCCATGCGTTTGAAAGCGGTTTGATAAAAGTTTTGAAGAGTCACCTGTCCGACCAAAGAGAATTACAACTACAATAATCAAGATGATTTTTTTCTTACTGAAATCTGTCGTTCAAATACCAAGTACTTCGCGTTTTACATAATTTCTTAACCAATTGAGCAGGTCTTATTTTTGAAAATTGAAACCAAATAATTAATATTCCAGAAATACAATGTTGATGATAGAGAGTTTTGCATTAGTGATTTTTTCCCCTAAATAATCTTGAAACAGTGAAAAATAAAATTTCTGATTTTTTTAAAATTGCAAATGCAAACGCTCAACGCCTTTTGAATTGCCGGGAAGGCTAGTGGTGTACGGAGTAATGTGGTGCTAACAGTAATGACCTGATATCAAATCCTAACACCAAGGAAAACGATTTGCTGGTTGGATGCACTTTGGTCTACATTGTATAATAATATTACCTAGTTTTCACAAATAAAAGGAGAAAATACGAGGGATAGAGCGTAAGGCATGGGAACATTTTTTTATGACAATACGAGCACGGGTGAGAAATGTGAAATATACACAAGAAAGGACAAACTATGAACTAACTGAACGGACATTTTATGACACTCCAATATTGTGTTTATATTATTTATTAAGGTATTTGAAAATACCACTGGTTTCATGTTACAAAGCATTTTACCATATGCGAGTTCAAACAATCCAAAATCATTACATACCCGTTCCAAAAGCCACATTATTATTATTATTATTATTATTATTATTATTATTATTATTATTATTATTATTATTATTATTTTAGTTGTGTATATTTTACATTTGCCTTCTTTTTGCCTATTGGCCATGTCCATGAGCGTTACTCCGAGTACTTATATCACTTACAATTATTATAATTCCTATCACATTACAAGATTGTTAGTCAATATTTCTGGTTTTTATCACACTGCATGATTTCCACCATAACCACATTGTCAATCGCCCCTTCTTCAGGCAGCTCCTTTCACTTTATTACTTTCCCACCTCTTTGCCGCCGCAGCCTTGCTAAGTGTCGGCCGCGACATACCACATTGAGCCGAGCAGGACCAGTATTTTTGCGGAACCTCTTTAGCAATAATAAAACATTGATACAGACATCGAAAGACACTATATACGAATAAATAATGCATAATGCAGAATACAATTAAGTAATACAATACAATAACAATATACAGCATAGTATACGTCGTATAATATAGTTAGGCATTGTGCCCCACGGCCTCCGTGCCGCGCATAACATCGCCGGATTCTACCTTAATTTCGGCCGCCACGCTTTCATTGCGCTGTAGAAGGTCACACGATCCTCGACGTCGGCAACATAAACGCCATCTTTCATTAATCACTAGTTCCAAAAGCGTTAGGAGTACCTGGGTTATAAAATTCATATACTGAACGCCTCTTAAAGCGCTCGGGTAAGAAGTGAGGACATTTTTTATGACAGTTCTTGTAAAACACGCATAATCTGTCCAAGGAATGAAATTCCTGGTTTTCTGTGCATTTGCGGAGGAAATGCCTAGAGAATTGAAAACGATGTTATAAATGTCTATTGAGCAAATGCTGCCCCTGCTGGAAATGGAAAAGTCGTAATCCCCCCCTCAAGAATTTTTTGCCAGACGAGGGACTGTGGTACCTTGACCTCGCGCGCATTTGCCTTGTGCTCGCTTCCAGGGCTTCTCAGATAGTATTAGCAATTGACTTTTCCAGAGAAGTGGCATGCCCTAACGCGAGGTAAAGCCTCTCGCTCACTTGCCATAACACAAGCGCGTAGCCCAAAGTTTAACGTTAATTATTTAAAAAACCAAACGACGGAGAGTATCCAATTTTGGCCAAGATGAGTCTGTACATTACATATGGAATAAGGTCCCGGCGCTTTAGCAACGAGGACTGAATACCCCTGTATATATTGTAATACACATGAATACAAACGTAATGTAGAGAAATAAGCAGCGTTTCGATATTCAATCGTGAATCACAATTTAGAAAGTATATCTCCCATTTCCATCATTTCCATCTATCTGGAATTTATTGCTCATTCTGTGCTAATATTATTTTCTTAGCAAAAGTTTCAATTTCATTGTAAAACTCTCAGTGAATAGCATTGCAGTTGGGCATTGCTTCCATTCTCATTTCAACACTCTGCCTCAACTCAATCTCAAACCGCGCCTTCGGGCAATTGCCGAGCAAATGCACTTCAGTCTCCTCCACTCCACATTCGCATTTGGGAGAGTCGTTAGCACTAGTTTGTACAATTTTGATCTAAATGGTCCGTGAGCGTTTATAATTTGAACCCATGCCCTTGAATGCTGCAAATACCGAAACTCCTTACGTGATCTGACTAACGGCAGAAATGTATATGCATCTCTGCCTGTTCCGCTACTCTCCCACCTGTTTTGTCACAACGCTTACATAAACATACATTTATATAAACAGATTTTATAACTATACGTCATTCAATATCTTGTCTTTAATTAGGTCTCTTTGATCTGATATACATTAGGTCGGTTTGATCTGATATAATACCTACCTAACAAATGTCTAACCTAAAAAATTTCATACCAACAATTTTTAACACGGACCGGAATTGAAAAAAAAGAACCCTAACAGTATAAAAGTACAAATAGTCCGGTGCAATTCCGAAGGGTGGGAGTATCTGGAGTATACCGGTTATATTTAGATTTTATTCTCGTTTTTTGTAATTTTGATAGTTTTCCATTTCATTTAAACAATTCCTGGCTCTGTTCCTGCTGACAACTGCTGGTAACTGCACCAGCAGAAACGAGACCGCAATCGCTGTTGGCACAATAACGTTAAAAGAGCTAAAATTGCGTTTAAGGAAATGAAAAATAGAAAAGTTATGCCTCCTAGTGTTATGACATTGAGCTCTTAAAATATGACGATTTGATATTAAATGTAAGATGGAGAGTTTTGTTGTTGGAAGCCAAATAATATTAAAATACCATATAAATAATCACAAAGAGTAATACTGGTTACCTTTAAGAAAGCAGAACGAAGTAAATACAAAAATTACGAAGGTATTAGCATGCTAAACAAAAGTAATAAAATACAGCTATAAAACTAAATGAAATAATTTGTCTTATTTTGCACTATCTGTTCTAAAACGTCAATATATTGGCTAAAGAATGACTAGAGAACTGCGAACTGTATTTTCCCTCAGCAAATTGAATGGCATACGCATCTAATAGCCTCATTGACGCTGAAAAGGTTGTTACATCTTGCTGTTTGGGAGATAATAAGAAAGCAACGATTTCTAGCTCATTTGAAAGACGAAGTGGTCTGTCAGATATTTCACGGCTAGAATGATAAAGCTACAAAAAAACGTATAGAATCGACATTTCGTATCTGAAAGACGCAACACTTTTGACGTGGTGGAGAACACGAAACATAATACTTTTGTCGAACGCCGCCCGTTCCCCATCCCCTGGGTGGCGACCTTTTCATCGCGAGCGTCCTGCGGCGGCGGCGGCGGGTCACCACCGGTCGAGTGACGCGGGTCGAGAGGGCGAGGCCCAGGCGGCGCCGCCAGACCGGGGTCGGGGCGTTGAGCTGGCGCGGGAAGAAGCGGCCGCCCGCCCGCGCCGCCTGGCGCGACGAAGAAGAAACGACTGCCCCTCTCTCTCCTTCGTGCCCGACCGCTCACCTGCTCCTTCGTTAGGGCGCTGTGCCCGCCGCGGTCGCCGCGGTGGCAGCGGCGGCGGCGGCGGCGGCGGCGTAGGCGGGGCGACAAGAGCCGGCGGTGGAGCTTGGGACGATAGATTTCGTAACGACCCGGTATTGTCAATTGTAGCGGCTACTCTTAAGCCGATTGTGACAAATTGGGAATGACGTAAGAATGTTCTGTTGGAAATAGCAAACGGGAGAAAAGATCGCAGAGAATGGTCGATTTAGAACGGCTTGCCAACAGTGGACGCCCTTGTAAACGATAGCAATTTAACACAAAACATTACATTTTGGAGTTGAGTTTTTTATGTTAACGTACAGACACGTGTTATATTATGTAGAATAATATAACACCCTACAACGTGATAACGAGCTATTGTGCGACAGTCGTGGCGCACGCAAATGTCACTCGGAGCGAGGGCGACAGCCACTTATTCCAACGGATGTGAGGGCAATGGCGGCGAACGTGGGCGAGCGGCTGTGTTCGGTGGGGAGCGAAGGCAAAAATAGCTGCCGCTGAGTGGGGAGGGGGGAGGGCAACAGCCACGATGAAACGGCAATAGAGCGTGACGCGAGAACGCCGCGAATGCGGGGGATGGGGGGGGGGGGTAGCGTTTGAAGAGGCGACGTGGGCGACGGCGCCCTCCCAAGGGGGAGAGCGATAGGCTTTGTGGCTTGGCTACTCTTTGGCCTTCAGCGGAAGGAAAGGCGTCGGGCGGCCCACGCACGGCCCAGGCACGGACGCTAATTGCGAGGATTTCGGCGGTCGTTTGTCTGCGTCCGCCGTGACCACCGGGCGCCCGACCGGAAAATCGATAATACGCACCAAACAAAACGACAAACGAGCGTTGCCTGGACGGTAATTGGGGAATAAGAATGAAATTATAACACACCTTCATTGCATTATTTCTTTTCGCAAATTAAAAAAGTACATATTATTATGTTATTTATTTTAGCAACAAGATCCTGTACCATAGGTACGTTTCTTTAGAGAAGGTAAATATCTTTATTACCAAAAAATGTGAAGTAGCAAATTATATTGCATTAACTCCACAGTACATTTTCATTTAGTTTAAGCCGAATACTTAATCTATTCTAAACATTCTGAATGTACACCAAATATATTCCGAATCAAAGGAACTTTATTTAGTGAAGAAAATATAATTATAAACGGAAATATGAAATCCTGTGTTATGGCCTCTTCAGAAAGTATTAGATATATATTATCATGGAGTTAATACGATCTCATCTGTGCAACTCAAATGTTAATGAATTGCAAACTGGAATTGTATGTGAGTTTGCAAACTTGTTTCGTTAATTTCCCTTTAAACGTTAAGAAACTATTAATGATCCTGATATATACGGCTATTCCAAAAATGGATGAGTCTCTTCCATTCGTTCGTTCTTATGTCACATTGTAGACACTAATGATCGTTTTTCGATATCAGCATACATATCAGGCATAGTGCACATGATCAGGCTACTATATCTTGTTGCAGTGGTTCTTAGTCGTACAAGCTTTCTTCTAGAATTTACAATACATGTTACTGATAAATGACCAACTTCCTTCAGCCTAACTTAAATAATTGAATTGTGCAACTTGTTTCAGTATCTTGAGTCATTCTCCCAGAAAACACTGCAGTCGCCATTAAGGAAGTTTGATTTTAATGCATTTAAAGCCTAGCTTTTGTTACTGAAATTTAAAAAAGTGAAGTTCGCGGTAATTGAGCCCAGCGCAACTGGAGCGAGATTTAAAAATAAGAGTTCTACAAATTAGTCTGAGATGAGAATAAATCACTAGGTACCTGGCTCAACATAGCGTATGGAGAAGTCTGTTGACAGATAGTGTTCGAAATTTACTAGTTACATTAATTGCATTTTCTCCTCTTCCAAAGCAAAGAATTGATCCATTAAAATGAATTAATACATCAGTCAGATTTTATATTGACAATTGGGAGTAAAAATAAACAAATCAAGTAATACACACAACTAATCTGGAGTAAATTACCTTAAAAATGAAATAACAAACACTTCGTAAATAATAAGAACTTTTCCGTTCGTTAGATTGACAGTTAAACATACAAGCCACGTTGGTAATGTGACAGGAAATTGAAGTCGTCCGTGGGGGCGGACAGAACGTAATTCACCTTCGTTAGCGGAACGTGCGTGCATCCATTGCCTATAGAGGCAAAACATACTCAACGTTGATTCTGGGACCTTTCTGACTATAAAGCACCAAGCGATGCAACCTCGGAACGTGACTCTAAGAGCTCGAGTAAATGCAGGAAGAAGGGAAACTATAAAAAAACTATAATATATAATGGCCTCACGAGCTTATGAAACGCTTGAACTGGAAATACAACACCTACTACCATAAAGAAATGTTCATTTTGTATTTCTCAATGAAAAATACTTACATAGTACTAAAACAGTTCGAGTCATTTATATTTTATTTTAAGTTAAATTGTATTAAACTAGTACAAATTGTTGAAGGTAGGCACTACATACCTTGTCTACACCAAGAACACGCCACTGTGAAATTTAGACCAAACACCGTATAATAAACAAGCTAATAAATAATGTGATCAATTTCGGTGGTCTAAAAGAAACCTAGTCAATGGTGTTGTTAAAATGCTTGCTGCGATACGATTTTATTCGTTTTAATGTTTATCTGAAAATACTTTTGCTACAAAGTTTCGTGACATCTTAATATTAATAGTGACTGATAATTTTTTAGGGTGGGGGTGAGGGGAATATCTCTCGTTTCCTCCCCTTGGATCCGCGCCTGATGTAAAGCTGTGCACAAGAGCACACACAAGCGGCGCGGCGCGATTCGGATCAGTTCAAGTTCGATTTTTTCACGCAAATTCGCGCGAACGGCCCCCGATCTGAACCCGCCAGCTTGAGAACATAGAGGATGGATTAATGATAAACGAAATGTTTTCGAAGCCGGTAATGTAGTAAAGCAAGCATAAAAAACACCTCATTATCATTGCAAAAATAGGGGAAGAAACTGCCCAAGCAATGGATACTTCAAAGAAGTATTTTTTATATACTCGAAGCTCATATATTTTCTAAAATAACATTTTATTTACACGTAATAATTTTTACTTATTAGTTTGTATGTAATGAATAATTATTACTTAAGTAATAAATACTATACTTATATAGTTATATATTATATACATACTTATTTCTATTTACATAAACCTGCATTAAGTCAATTTATTACTGCCCTAATAATAGCTACACATAATTTAATGTTTTATGAAATTCTGTCAGTTTCACTCATAACTTCGAACATGAATTTTCCAGGAACTAACTCTTATGTTTTTTCTGTAAGTCCTTTAATTAAATTGTGCAACTTTTTACACAAAACAACTCCGCAAAATTATTTACTTTTGAATGGTACGTATACAAAAATAAATAAACAAACAAAAATTAAATAAAAATCAGTATGTGTGAAGCAGCATGAACAGAAACAGTGCCATGAATAAACGTAGTCACATTTACATAATTCTTGTGGATACTAATTAAAATTTTTACATACAGAGGTCAATGATTTCTTTTAATGTATATGTCATGTCAAATCTATTAGCAATCAATTTCAAATATAAATATGATTTCAATTCAGCCTTGTAAAAAACCAAATAATTCCCATGACTATTACCCTTTGCAACATTTCCCAATATTGAAGAATATTTGGATTTAAAACGTTTATTGATTAGGAAAAATCTTAATGAACTTATTAATAATTATTTAATCTATACATCCAAACACTTTTCTGGTATGTATTTCATATACTTACTAAATAAGTCCATAAATTAAGTTATCATTTACATTTGCAATCCACATTCACACTATTGCATATAATTATATGCATAAAGAAAACTTTTACCTCTGAATAGGTCACTACATGGATTGACAAAATGTCAGCATTATGTAATAATGAAAGAATTGAAATAAATTGAGTTGCTTTTAAGTAAATAATTGATTCACAAGGTGATACAAATAACAAAATTGTAATTATGTTAAATCAACATCTAGACTCAAAATTAAATAGTAATAATCAATATCAAACTATTGTTTAATGAATATCTTTTTCTAGTTCCAGAAGATGAGATTTGATGCAGTGGAAGAACCTTCAGGGTACATATCGAAAAGAATTGAATAAAGTGAACAACATTTCTAGTGATGTTGCAGGTCAACTGAATACCTCTACATTGCCATTTTTTGATGTGCTCTACTTTTTAAAAGAAGAAGTGACTCTCACGTCAAACTTTGTCCAATAATACAGATGTAAATACAGATGAGAAAGATGTAGCAACAATACTTATTCATAGGCTTCCCCAATTGAAGGAAATGAGGTAAACATTATATCTGATTACATCTAAAACATTCATTCGATGATTGAAACTCTCATTGTGCAGGAAAAATATAATTTTAAAGTTGTAAAAAAAATGTGTTTCAAATGTTGAAAAGTTGCAAGAGACTTCTGCAAATCCATTTTCTCTTTCTTAAAAAAATACTTATGATATTCACATTTGCTAAATTAACATTAAGTTCAATATCAGGAACTTAATGATAAAAATAATAAGATAAATAAATAAATATCAAAATATATTGCAAGATTTGTCTCATTACAATGCTAAATATTTATTTTAAAATTAATAATAGAATTAAACAATTCTGATTTTATATTTATGTTCTGGATCTGGACTCCTGAAGTGCTGTTTTGTCAGCTGATGCTGATCAACCATCCACTTCTGTGCAATCACACAAGCAAAAAGAGAAGTCTGCTCAAGATGAAGTGGCAAGTAAGAAGTATCTGTATGATCAGAAACTCCAGATTTTCCAAAAAGAACCTAAATCTGAGAACTATCATTTTTTAATGAGCCTCTTGCCACATCTCACTGACATGGGAATTTGTTTCAAAAATTGTTAGTGAGGAACAAATTCAAGTGATTATTGATGAAAAGGAGAAATAATAATATTAAATTAATTCATTTCATATTATTCCAATTCTTTAATTTTTAAAAAAATATTATTTGTTTTTTCATCAATAATCACTTCATGGACATCAATTTTGGGCATACTGGAAGAGATTTGGCTGAGGCTTAGTAAAAAAATAATTAAATATCAAAAAATGGTCATGTTGAAGCCTGCACTTGACATCTAGCATTGCCAAAAGTGCTTTTTTTCACTTCATTCAATTCTTTCCGGTATGTGTTCCGAAGGTTTTTTCAATTGGATTGAATCTCATCTTTTGTAAATGTTTAATGTGTACAGCCAAACAGGTAGATAATATAGTTTGATATGATACTTGATGCAGCTTCTTGATGTTATGTTGTGTATTAGAATATTAAGATAGCACATCTGTAAATGTGTTAAGAAAACCATTGGTTTGTTCTAAATAATAATAATAATAATAATAATAATAATAATAATAATAATAATAAACAATTATGTTTGGTTTGTAGTGCAATGTATTAAAATACTTCAATGGAATCCCCTTAGTTGCGAGGGAAGAATGATTGTATTACAATTATTTGTGGTTTATTTCTTTTTGTCATTGACTATTTTTGAAATTGTTGACAACTCTTCTGACTATAAAATATCTTAACATTGCATTTATTGCATTTTTTCAATAACGGTATTTTATTGTTTTTGTATTTTTTTCTAATTAGTCTTGTATTTTTAATAGTTTTACATTTGGAATCAAGTCACTCCAAAGTGTAATAAACCTCTTTACTGTGTTGGGTGCTTTATATGTGAATGTATTTAATACCACTAGCCTCTTCCATTCCTCAATTTTCTAACTCGTGGTGCGTCAACTTAGCACAGACTTTCTCATGTTATTTGTAATAGAGATGTAAAATGTTAATAATATTTTTATTGTAATTTGAAAATACTTACATTTGGACTATTGTGTGGGAAAATATTTTCATCAAACTGCTCAGAACACAGTACTGAGCCCATTTCATTACATTTCTGATAGTTGGGGAGGATTGCAATTTTCAATAATAGAGTTTTTAATGAATACTAATACTATTTTTATGTACCTTCCTGTGTTCATATATTTAAAAAAAATTGGAGCACGTTTTGATAAAACTTGAAATATGAAAGGGATATTCTTGCAATAATTAATTACATGGAAAACTGCGGCACATTAAACCACTGTATTTAATACCATGAAGTATATCATAAAGAGTCAAGAACTAACAATCTAAAATCATTGACATAGTGTTTTAGCCTCCATTAACATTTGTCATGGAATACCTTACAATAACTGATACAATCATCACATCACTCATCTTTAATATTTACTGTTAAGCATAGCAAAGGACTTAACTGGGACGATAGGCGATGAATAATGCTGATAAGATTCTAAAGAGTTCGCTAGGGACACTAAATATAATGGACGGTTATAACCAACCTTTTTCTGAGTCAATTGGTTATTTGTCTTTCCAAATTGGCAGAATTTGTTTTGGAATGTAATGGAAAGGGGCTGGCGACATTCTGGAGTACTGACAGACAATATGTTTATACTCACGAAGTATGGGAAGTAAATGGCGATATTTCCCATGCACCTGCCTCCCTAAACAAACTGCATTAATCCACTGTCTTCGCTCTCGACTTCATATTTTCCATCAATCCAACGCGCTTCATTATTCTACGTGTTCAGAATTCTTTCCAATTCAGTTGGCTTTCATCCTGCTCGTTGTGTGTATACCTGAGCTACGGCATACTATTCTGAGGAATCATATTTAGTGTATATAAATATGTTTCTTTAGCAATAAATCTCGTGCTTTCGAAAGTGCCGTTTTTGAACTATCTGCGCCAGTTCGCGTCGCGTCGCTTCGCGCCCTGTGTGCGCTACAGAAGCTGCCGCGCCGCCCGCTTGTGAACGCTTCGCGTCCCGCCGCGCCGCACGCTCTGTGTTTCCACTCTGACACTGAAACGTAGTACCCTTAGTACCAAAATCATGACACACATTATTCAAGAAGTGTGTAAATTGTTGTATGCTGACCACTGATAGACTATATTCATTGTTCGAAACGGAAGAACAGTTCTCTTTGTGGATGATACGAATATTCTTTGTAATAAAGAAACAGTAAATAATACAATATGATTCTTCAAGTGGGTTCCTTAAAGAGAAATTATAGTAATCGAAGGAAAACTGTTTCAATGCAGTTTTCCATTTAAAATAGACAATTGTATACTCCATTGAAAACGAACGACTTGCAATTGACTAAATTTAAGATAACTTTTTGGGGTCTCCCAATTCAGTCAAACCACAAATAGAACGTTCATTTAAATTAATTAAACGCAACGCGCTTCATTATTCTACGTGTTCAGAATTCTTTCAAATTCAGTTGGCTTTCATCCTGCTCGTTGTGTGTATACCTGAGCTACGGCATACTATTCTGAGGAATCATATTCAGTGACGATATCTATAACTAAGACAGTCGGCGTAGAAATCACATTCCTCAGGTCACCACAGTTCACTACAAAGAAATCCCATACATGTTCATATATTATTTTGCAACCCATTGCCAGATGACATTAAACCATTAAAATTGATGAACACTTTTAAGTTGCAAGTACAATCTTTTCTTATGCATTCTTGTATCTATACAATGATATACGATACCAAGAATCGAAAAGGGATTTGGACTATAATTAACATTTGGACTGTATTATTCTAAACAACTTGTAACTAGAACTGTGGCGCTGTTTGTGGGTCAATAATCCCCATTTTGATCAGGTTTATCGTCCAGTTCCCCAGATCCTTTGAGTAAACTTTACTATTAGTGCACGTTTTCTACGTTTCAGGGGGAAGTATAGTTTTTCAAATTATCGTTCTCCACGTTCTCACACAGGAAGTCGATTCCTTCACGAAGGCCATGATGAGAGATAATGAACAAAATCTATAACTGTTCTCTTGGGGAAAAATAGTTCTTATTACACTGGAATGAATTTTTCATTTTCACACTCATTTTCACCTGTATTCAGAATTCATCATGTATATGGGTTAGGGTAAAGTTCCCAGAAGTTAAAAAACGTAAACAGAAAAAGTGAAACACTTCTCCCCATAGTACGTTACACACGTTTTTCCGCCGAATTTGACGTTAAATAAATGAAGGTATCTGACCTGAAGTTTTATTAGGCAGAACGAAATTGAGTAATTCAGCTTGAGTTTTCCACGTATCATTTTGCTGTCGAAGTTCTCGTAATAGTTACGTACGTATATGATTATACGCCTGGCAGGGTTGCGAATAGTTCGCTACTGTCTTTGCGATTATGCGATTTGGATTACTTACCTCTGTCCTTCACCGTACGTCTCCACATCACATACTTAATTGCAGAACACTTAGACTGCAATTTGATAATAGTTCCTAAGAAAACTCTATCTCACCATCTTCATTGGATTTGTTTGTGACGTCTCTTCCGGCCAATGCTCCTGAGTCATCACAAAGACCACGTTGTCCAAAACTACAAGGAAAGTGGAGCTCCAATGTTTAGAAATCTTCCAAACCGATTAAGAAAAACGTATTTGGTACATAAGAAAAAAATTAAACTGTGAACAAAGTGCTAAAGTAGGCAACAATAGGGTTAATGGAAAATATATAATTGAATATATTCACATAAAATTTATTATGTTCAGATTCAGCAGTACTATGTTCACAGAAACAGTGAAAACGATCAAATGCTTTCTTCTCACTGTTTCCTTTCTCTACTATCACAATTTCAGGAAGAAAATAATTGACTTATTTTATCACGTCGTTTTAAGTTGACCAGCCTCGGTTGCACAGAGGCATTCAGCAGCCGAAGGGTCAGACTCGAGTTTCGTATAAGACATGTGTTGTATCATGCTTTAGGGACGTGGTTGGATAATTTTTCCACCCCACCCGAAATCATCTCATTTATAAACATTCAACTAGCATCATCATTCATTCCTTGTGGTCCCATCCTTCATACAGTGGACGCCAATGGCATACCGTCACTGTCCAGGAAAGAGGAGGACATTATAGTAAACTTACTATCTAACTTTTGCTCAGAAATGAGAATGGCTTTCATCACATAAGTTGGATGTATAGAGGGAGAGTCTACACAACGAACACAGAGGCGAGACGACATACATTTCTGCTTTCAAAGCAGGACGCCGGTGATATAGCAGAGTTGTTCAAAGCCGACGAAACAGACACTGAAATGGAGCGCTGGCTGTAGAATGAATCAGCACTCGAAGCTTCTCAGCGGTCAGATAACAGGAAAGCGGCGTCCGATTTATGTAAATGTGCCGAGGCTGTGAGGTCACGTTATAAAATCGGAACCTGTGGTAGGCGCCGAAGCGGCAGCTGAACCGGTGCCAGAGGTGGATGGTAGGGGTAATTCTGGTGGTCGAGAATTGACGGTCATTGTAATTTATTCATTGGGTTTGTGATTATTCGGTTATCAGTAAACGTCGGAGGTAGTCCATGGTAAACTCATTTGCGGCGAAAAATAAATTAGTTGTAATGGAATGTTTCGGGGCACAGCAAGTTTGTGTGACAAGGCCAGATTTTAATCTCACGTACTTAGTAAAGTACTTAGTTTTAAGGAAGTACAAGAACACGTACTTAGTTTTAAGAAAGTGTGGATAAATCTTACAGACATTTGCGCAGCTGCAAAAACCTTATTTTCTGTTGAAAAGAATTCGTCAAAACATTCCTTCTATAGCTACATGGTGTTCAGTCATGAAAATAATAGTTAACGCCAAAAATTCCATTCTTAAAAATATTTGCATTCTTGCAATTCTCTCGGAAGAAATAATAGTTCCAGTAGAAACACACAAGTATGAAATGAAATCGGGAGTCAAAAAATAAATAAATAAAAACGTGTCACTATTAAAAACAAGTCCCGTCGTGGGCATGATTGATTGCCCATTATCTTTCACGTATACGTGTTATCCGAGGAGCCTGCAAGTCTGTCCGTGCATAGTGTAAACGCTAATATGTCCATGTCCCGTCAACCAAACTAGAACTATTAAGAACCACCAGGAACTGCAAGACACCCTGGTATAGACCATGATACCATCTTTGTGTAGTCGTAAATACTATAGTTTAGTCGTTTTAGGTCTGCGACCGATTTTACTTTCTCGCATAATACATACGTTGTACAGAGAAAGTTATGTAACGCTGCAGCGAAGGATTTTTTTTTGGAAGAAAAAATCGTACTGCAGGACACCGATATCAACAAATTCTGATACCGTGAGTCCGAAAAATTGTTTTAGTGCGCAATGACTGTCCGTCCGCTTGTGAATACAATACACCCTACATAGGATTTTCCTAAAATTGATATTCTCTGAAATCTACCTAATGTGATCCCTTGAATTCGAAAGGCTGTTTTAATTTTCGAGGGAACTTTGGAAGAATCTTCAAACGTATTTTCAATTTTTTCTCAAAATCGATTTCAGATTTTTGGAGAATTGTTTTATGGAATAATACAAAGCACATTTAAAAGTATGGCGATGACCGATTTTCGTTGAATTCTCTGAATTCTCATACATTGCAAAAGTTCAATTTTGCTTCTTCCTATTACAAGAGTATTGAAAATAGAGATTTTTCATCTGAATGAAAACTTTTCTTTGTAATGATGTTTTAATGAGGTATGCAATTTTTAAAAAAAAATATGAACAGTTTTGCGCAAATTTGTGAATAATAAAGAGCAATTGTATACACTAGACTTTCTCAAAAACTGCTCCATATTTTTTCTTTAGCCTTTCAGTACGGATAGTGCACTGTGTGTGAGGATTGTAGTATTTGTATGTGTTTCAGTACGGATAGTGTACTAAATTTGTATGCGTATCATGACATCAACGCCTTTTCAATGTACTCAATTGTTTAACCAATACAGAAATGCATTTTTTGATAGTGTATTCCTCACGTCGTTAATATTTACATTACGGGTATTTTAATACATTATTGCATTTGTGAGCACAATTACATAAAATCATATCTCACGAAGAATTTTGAGCACTCAAAATTTTTTGATTCCTTTCAGAGCACAGTTCACAACCACAGATCGTCAAATTTCAATGAAAATTTGCATAGAGGATATTTTTTCCTCTTCTATAATATTCTACTGTCATATTTCATTTTTGTTATTAGCAGATCAAAAAATTGAAAAAAAGTGGGAACATTTCTTTTAGTCGTCGATAGGTAGCAGAGGTTGAGGGTTGGACAACACAGTCTATGGCATTCCACAGCATACCTAGTTTAGACAGGTTCTCAAACTGTTGGACATCGCTGAAAGCAGGATCATTCCTGGAAATGTGTTCTTCCGCCAGCCAGACGAGTTTAAGAGCTAGTGCATAATGCCACGAAGTGTCAGTGCTTGCACTCGGAGCTTAGGGACAGCTTTTAGGACTGATTTAGTTTGATCCGATATCGTCACTTGAAAGAATATACGTATAATTTACAGAAACCATGTCGAAAAAAAGATAAGAACATGTGTATCTGTGTGACTTAAATCATGAAATGAACATAAACAAAGAGACCAAAATCGCTTGATCTCAATGATCACGCGCTTCACACTTTATCACACTTTCAATTTACCTCGTAATATCGAATTGCCTTTACTTCCCAATTAAATCTTCACAATCCATATACACCTCACCCATAAAATATATGAAAGTGTTGCTTGACAAAAGATTAACTTAAAAACTACGTATTAATGCAATAGCCAACAAAATATCAGCAAAAATAACAAAATTCTTCCCTATAATTAATGCATAATCATTGAAAGTTGAGTGTCGACTGATATAATTTAAATCCTGAATCCTACCAACCATGACTTTTGCATGCCCTATTCGGTGATGCGTTGCCCCTAGCCATCTCTAAAAATTAAAAGCCATTCAAAATAGATAATTAAGACAAACTTTAAATGCCTGGCCCATTCCAAACATCCAAATTCTCAGATAATTAAATTTGTTTATTAAGCGAACTCATAACACGAATAGCTCACAATTTTTACCAAAACCACTCTTTCCCGTGTTTCTTAATCTTTAGTCTAGGTCGCAAGGCTGCATACCCACCTGCATATCCAGATATACCAAAGGCCGATTCAAATCACCATAATTCTCCAAAACTTAACTGACCAAAAAAACTAAAACATCCTTCAATCTTGCTCTATTTAACGTACAAAAATAATCGCTTTCTTCCGAATAATAAATATCTTTGCTGTGTATGACCAAATAGCTCAAACCCTGTGTGCTATATAATTACCCTCTTTGAAGGACAAAACATGTCGAAATACAAGAAATAAATTTTAAAAATATAAGAGGAATGACTATTACCTATTCAGAATGTATAAATATTTGACCTTCTGTATATCATCCTGGACTATTTGTACAAAGGAAATATGTACGAAAAACAACACCAACAGAAGCTACTGCTAACAAGAATCGAGATATGCCCACGAAAAAATCCGTTAATTTTTCGTTTTGACTTAAACAACCTTTTCATCCTGCACATCATAGGCATTTTAAGAAAGAAATTTTAAAGATCAATTTTATTACATTCTTGATAAATAAATAAACTATTTCCATGCGAGCATCCTTCAAATAGAGGAACAACAAAATAACAGATTACCGCAATCCCAACACATGTTCACCGTCACAAAAAGAATGCGACTCGTTTAGAAATTTTATCTATCGTCTGTGGCCCCTAATTTATTTTGGTAGGAACTGGTCTGTCTAAATGAACTATTTGTTCAACGTAATATTTTAGAAGACTTGGGAAACACACAGGAGAAACGCTTGAAGAGAGGACAGTCACGTAACCAAGTATGTCGGAAGATAATGATTAAAGTAGTAGAAATTTTGTTTCACGGAATGACGTAGCCAACTTCTGCGTCGTTTTCATGGCAATCGTGTGAAATGGAATTAAAATTGGTCGATCTGTTAATTGGTTCTCTTGGCGGCTTTATGTCAGAGAGAAACATTTCATTCTTGTGCAAGATATTACAAGACAAATATGGATGGTATATAGTTTAGCTACTACTTTTCATATTAAAAAAATCGTTTTCATTTGTTTCTCAGCAGAACATTCAAGGAAAGCAAAAGTATTTATATTCATACCTAATTAGAAGAAATTTAAGGAGAATTTTGGTTCACCTAGAATGATCCTACTCCTTCAGGCTAGATGCGAAGAAAGAGGGAGATATACAGATCACGACGTACAGTGTGATCACGTATGTGAGAAGTAGTGTAAAAGGAAGGAAGAAATCACTCAAATTGTTTTTGAGCAATATGAAGAAATATAAAGTGTAGAATGAATTAAACAAATGTTTTGAAGTTTTGAAAATTAATATTTAACAGCGTTTCTTATGTTTACAAAATAATGACTTCATTTTCTTCAGCGTATTCAACATCTTCCTTATGTCTGAGAAATCTATCATCCTGCTTAAAAAAAGACAACAGTATCTTTAACAAAGTATGAAATAACGTTGTTAAAAAACAGCTCGGTAAAAAAAAGAGTAACTTGGATATCAGTTGTTTTGTTGAAAAAAAGTATATGCGTTGATGTGTCTCTTCCCATGTGTAGAAAAACCTGTCGTTAGGGCTGCGTGTATTGAATACTCAAGTGCATCCGACGCATAGAAGGAAAAAGGAGGAGGAAAACAGCCCATGTTGCGCACTAAGAACCAGCCACTCGTACGGACGAAACCTGACTCTCGCTCCCAGGATACGTGTGTGTACTGCATAGAAAATCGGCGAATCAACGACAAATCCTAACGGTGGAAGTAAGCAGTAAAATGCGCATGCAGATAAGTAAATAAGGATTTTAAAACTAGCAAAGATTTTAGGTTATTCCAATAAACACTTTTCTTGGGATTCTGACCAAAGGCGAAAACTCAAAGTTTTCCAAATTTATTTGTATAGAAAACACATGTACGTATTTGGCATTTTCGAGTCGGATTAATGCGACTTTTGCCATCTACGAACTGTGACGATTTTAAGCTACAAAGGCTGAAATCAGCTGTTTGAAAGCCGTAGCTTCATTTTTGCCCCGGTCGGGAATCGAACCGGGGACTGCTTCCCAGAAAGTCAACAAGAAAGTCAATATGCTACCGATCAGCCATCTCAGGACCTGGTACACATAGTATAATAAAAATAAATTTTGAAAAAAATCAACATCAGCTAAGATCGGAAAACATCGTTTGATTTTCTCCATGACCCGTGTTTAGTTTCCAATTTTAATTTGATATTTTAATTCGTTATTAATGAGGTTACACGGTTTTTGGCAACTTTTTAAAATGTATCTTATTTTATGTCGCATCAACATATAGGTCATCAGCGAATAAATAAATAAATACATTTTACATTAACAATATTAGGCTTTTACAACAGTGAGGTCACATTACAATGATGATTATGGGAACAAGAACATAAAATATTAACATTAATATTATACCAATTATAATTATTACAGAAAGGAGTAAGATATTACATTATTCTAATAAATTAAATATTGCCGAAAACACGTATTTCGGTACTAACTTTTATTACATTACTTTGGTAAGTATAATCACTTAAAATATAATTAAAACTTTCTGCATCAAAAAATTTAGGTATGGTCAATTGGGGCATTCCTGGAGGATGTGATTAATATTTAGCGGGCAATTAATTGCAAGAGGCACATGACTGGTAATGTTTTTCCTCCAGTATATGGCTATGGAACAATTTTCTATGCACTGATCTAATGCGTAAAAGGGTTACTTGTTCACGACGTGAGAGGTTTGCGTGTTTTCAGAGCAAACATTTCACCAATTTTCTTATGAGTTATGTTTGCTTTGAGATTATTCCATTGGTTTGACCCCCATCTTCTTTATGTCTTTGCCAGTAAACTTCAGGTAGTTCTCAATTGCGTAAGATATTTTATTGTTTACTTTATCTTCAAGGTCAAAAACTAGAATTGGATTGGAAGGGTTTAGCGAGTATGTTGGTAGGAGAATAATTCTTGTTGTGGAATTGCTAAAGAAAGCAATGTTGTTAGTTACTTTATTGCCATGGATGGCCTTTATTTTCTTCCATGATTCGGATAAATCGTGTATGTTAATTGATGGTATATAAGTAGTCTCTAATTTCTTTTTAGATTCTTTGATAATTCTTCTGGCATGGGACCTGGTTTTCGTGTAAGAAGTGTGTGTAAATTTATTGAAGGTACGTTTAGCTGCTTTAATAGCTATTCCGGTATTCGTTGTTCCATCTGGTGACTCTCTTTTTATTAAATTTAACCTGATAAGAGTCAATAGCTTGGTGTGCAGCTCCTGTGATAATATTGGTAAAATCTTAGACCACATAATTGATGTCATATACATCCTCATCCAGGTGAAAACTTGAAGAGGCAGAGGTAATAATTTCAATACATAGTTTAGTTTACTCGTGAGAAAGAATGGTTGTCATTGGAGCCTGGTAAGTCAATATCAATAATAAATGGATAACGAGTGCTGTCGTATGGGTATCCAGCCCATTCCACTGACATTCCATGAACATGTTTGAGCAAGTGGGGCCGATGCAAAGGTTATATCAATGGCACTTACTTTGGCAATTTTTGAATGCTCAATAATATTTGGTATTAAAGTATGTAGGTATATATTTGGAACATAATCAACAGCTTTTGAAGCACACTTTTGCAAGAAGGCCTGGTGGAGTAGAGATTATTCAACTGTCAACTAACCGTTTCACCGAGACGGATACTCTATTACATTGAAATTGCACACATAAAGCTTTAGCATACAAAAGTGCACACAGCATCTGGTAAAGTTATGCCATTACGCACAAATATTTATTTATACAAATGGGCCTGCGGACGCAAAAAGTGAAAAATTACATTACACATAAAAGTTTTATCTCATTAAAACTGCAGATGAATACTACAAAAGGGTGAACGATTTAAACACGTTCGTTTCATTTGAGGCTCATTTACCTAAATTATGAAGAAACGAATGTAATGATACGTTTGGGCGCAGTTCGTCGCCTTGTGACCGGGCTAAAATAAGATAAAAACGTTGTGCAGCTGGCGGGTAGAGAACGCCATTTCACGGACCCCGTTTCAGAAGGAGCAGCGGGACATCGAAGAGCGCGCCGCACAAATTACAGACAGCTTTAAAATAATAAAATGTGTGTGTTACTTGTTAAGAACCCGCATTAGAAGACCTACAGAAAATCAATAAGTCTAAAAGTACAACAATATAGGACGCGACTCGGCCAGTCAGGTTCAGAAAGCTACAGTATCACGCTTAATATTACCCTAGATAATAAAAAGAATACAAATATTTGTCACATCTTTTTTTTTTCAAAGAAAATATAGCTGTCACAAAATTTAATTAAACCTATTGTACACGATTTTACACGGTTTGGGTATTTTTCATAAATATGTTATATTCACCACACCACTGCAAAAGCACACATGTCGAAATGGGGAGATACCTGAGGAAGAATCTTCCCTGCAAGGCGACGTGTTTGTCGGTACCGTATCTCACGTTAAAGCGGAGGAAGAACACAGCCATATTTTTTATTAGCAAATAGTGAATAAGGGATAGATTTTTCAGTCATCAAAACGCGAAGGATTATTACTATAAAACCAAGACACAATCCGAATTTTAATGAAGTGGCAGTTTTGCCCAAGTACAGGGAACAATGTTCTCCGGTAATTTCACTATTACACCTTTTGCACTTCTGATCTTTCATATTTTGCTTCAATAAAAAGTCGTTGAATAAGATAATTTACAAATGATTTCATACTTATTATCTTTGCGGAAAGCAGAACTTGAGAAAGTAGACGGAAAGCAGAAAAGTAACTTGAGCACTTAAACATTTCTCTTCCCCAGAATGGAGTCTCTGTCCCTTGCATATTCAACAATTCCACAACGGCCGATAATCTGATCGAAGAATGGATCATTAACCATACGCTCGGGCCAATTGCGAAATACGTCGAAGATTAACCACGTATGAAATACAGTTCGTTTAAATTTCCCTGGATTGAAGTAATGGTAGTAAAAGTCGGAACCATTGATCTTACTCTTACACATACACCTGAAATACAATATATTTCACCATAAATACGGCTACGCCCCAAGATAGAATCTAGGACAATTGACAATTGTCGACACTAGTCTCGTATGTTAATGAAGTTCTGGCAAGAAGAGAATCATGGAAACCTGAGAACCAAACAAATCAATGAGAGAGAAGCCAGAATGATACAGGAAGCCGCAGAAAAACGAAACCAATTCCACGAAACCTCGTATAAATCATTCAGCTCAAGATCCAAAGCAACGAGAAGGTATATACGTTCTTCAGACTGTGAATGCATTATTTTTGAAATCGGAAATGTAAATTCCAAAATTGGCAAACCTTTTCGAAATGGGAAATAATTATTTAACCTTCTAGTGCCCCTTGTTACACATATGTAACAACATTACTGGTCAACTCGTATTTGCACCTTTTTGCACTAATTTGTAAATTTTATTTCTTTAATAGACGGAGACATTCTAAATGAAATATATTAGCGCGGTTTTTCATTCCTGAATGCCAGATGTCGATTTAGCCGTGGTAACGCAACTTCGCAATACATAGCCAACATAACACAACTTCAAAAGCTTTAACGAAAGACAGTCCAAAGAGAATTTTCATATACACGAAAAAAAACTTTAAAAACCGGAGTAGCTTTTTAGAATATTTTTAGTTTTTCTAATCATTTGTGTCGTTTTACTCCAAACTTTGCAAAAACTACTCAGATTCAAAAAAGTGTATGTTAGTTAAATATCTATTTTTGAAGAACAGATTCCGCACAGAAATCTCTATCTTCAATAATATAGTTGTAAGAGAGCTTCGACGATCAAATCAAATTTTTGCAATTTTTCCATCTTTAATGATTTTAGGGTGCAAAATCGTACCTGAGTAATTTTGCTACGAGTTACATCCCTGAGGAATAACTCTCTGTATTTTCGCAAATTGTAAAAAAAAAATTGAAAAAATTAACATTGGTAAGTAAAATTACGTCTAAGTATGTTATGTTCGATTTTTTGTTGAAACGAGAAAATGTCGCGAAATTTTTACTTCAAGGGATAAATTATTTTGTCAGAAACGACTACAAATCTGTTCACAATTTCCCCCCCTAAGAAACAGAAACGACGCTTAAAAAAAGGCGCAGGCCAAATTTTGGTTGATGTGTGCATTTTCGAAAATTGGAAAAGTTACAAATCATGCAGGAAAGTACTGTATGTGCCGTTGTAGCTTCACTAGTGTTTGTAAATGGTTTGGGTATGCTCTGGCTGGACGCCTCATAAGTCACTAATCAGATTGAGAGGTTTGTCGCACTCCGTCTACAGTTTTGCGCATCGATATTAGAACTTTTTGTCGATATTTATTCGCTACCCAATTCTTGCATAATTTCAAAAGATTCCTACTCCTGTTTGCAAGAAACAAAATTTATTCTCCGGTCATATTAAGCTTTAATAATTGTACTCTCCGTACGGAGAATCATCTGGAAGGTATTGAGCAGCAGATATCTCCCACAAACTGCTGTACAGCAATGAAGAGAGTCTTAGCCAAGTGTCACAAGAAATATTTGTTCATATCATTCAGCAGAACAACCCGCTGTGGTTTTTGTTTTTTTACACCTGAAATGACTCACCACATGTTAGAAGTACATTAAACTTAATATTGAGCATCCATTTCTCCTTTCTGCGCAATAGTTTAGGCGTTATAATTGCTCTTCTTCTCTGGCATTCGCAGGAAGAAATTCGATGTGATTCAGATCAAGGGAACGCAACTGTATTGATCAAGGTACCTTGTGGAGCCGAATACAAAATTTGGTCTAGGGCCCACCACCTTCCCGCGCGTGCGACACGCAGTCTTCTTCTTCTTCCAATTGTTTGACACCATACCCTCATTACATCAACCCTCGCGCGAAGTCACTGAAGTGAGTTTGCGGTATCTTGAGTTGAGACGTAGTTCTCTTGAAGTCTTTCTTTTCTCTTAGTAAGTAGCGTTCATTTATGCAGTGTACATATGGAGTTTTGCTAACGCAAAAGGGGGTCGTCGCTACACGGAAGGCCGATTAATGACGGCGATGGTATGAGTGACGGCGGCTGACGTGGCGGCGGCGGAGGCGGCGGCGGCTGCGCACGCGGCGATGTCGAGGGAGGAGGAGGCGGGGCAGACCGGACGCGTGCTAGTTAACCACTCAGGAATGCAGGCTTCGGAGCGATGGCGGAGCCCGGCGGGAGGCGAGGAAAGGAAACACGCGGCCCGCCGTGCGAGGCGTGGTGCGTGGCGTGGCGAGTGGCGGGGCGGCGGAGGGTGCCTGCGCCAGCGCCTGCCTTTGACGGCGGCGATAGTGGTGGCCGTAAACGTGGCAGGGCCAAGGCGCCGTAACGGGAAGGTGGCGACGAATGACGCGGAAACTGCCGTCGAAACAGGCACCAAACCGCCACGGAGAGGGGGCGGCTCAGTTGCACTCGCAGAAAGACTTCATCCACCTTGACGCACGCTCGGCAATACACACGTGTTCGTAAAATCATGGAAATTGTTGTTGAGTCAGAGTTGCAGTTGCAGAGTGTGCTGAGTGGCAGTAGCAGTAGAGTCTCAATGGAATTATACACACATCAGAAATGTCCACTTGGTCACGTTTACTTGTTCAATTTTTGCTTGTCTAATATATTTTCTATCCTGAACTACCACTGTCAATTAACAGCAGTATAACAAAGCTCTATTCAAACCTACTTTCTTATATTATTTATAATTTTTGCAATTTTCGAAATTCAAAAGAGTTTAACGTAAATCTCTCCTGGGCGTGTTTTATGAGTACTTCTATCTATCGATAAAATAATTAAAGAAAAAGTCTGGAGCAAGTTTTAAGAAAGAAATTCGTTTCTGAAAATTGCTTTTATTAAAAGAAATAATTACGCGAAAACAACTCATAGTAAAACCAATTATGCATAATGTTTTAAAATCATTATTTTACTCTTGATGAAAGAAAATATAAATGTAACCAATACTGTAGTTTTGCAACATTAATATTTTTTAATCAGCGTCTTCTCCTCTATCCGATTTTTTTTAATTCAGAAATTTTAAAAAAAATCATATTTTCAAAATTGTTTAAATGTTTCGCAAAATTACGCAAAAGTACTTATTTACTCTCATGTATGTCATCTTCAAGATAGTAGTTCTAGGACAATTTTAAACATTTGTAATTTATCAAAAGTTGAGAGACTTCTCTCTCAGATAGTTAAGCGAAAATTTGAACTGCACCATTTTTAATGCGTTCTTTGCTTTATCCGTGGAAAAATATAAACAAAAGTGGATTTGGAGTCATTGTTGAGACAATTTTGAAGGTGTTAATCATGCTATATACCCCCCAAAATCAAAATGTCATTTGAAATCAGCAGACTTCGGTCAGATTGATCGAGGAATGTCAATTTTGAATACAATCGTTTAAACCGTTTAGACGCTAGTGTTGAAAAAGATCTTCCCCACTTCACAAGTTCGAAGCATTAACTCAGCGCTTTGTAACAACATTCACACTTAATAATTCAACAACCCACCTACTACTTGTTCTTCTTTCTAGCGCTTATATCCCGCCGACAGCCAGTTACCCTAGATGTCCCGATGGGACGCATCTTCGACCATACGCTAGACACCAAAACACTTCCAGGCTCCCTGGATCAGGGATCAGCAAAACGCGATGAACTCACCAACAACACCTAAGAGAGAGCCAAGGGACAAACAACCATGCCTCAAGCGGATTTCGAACCCCCGACCCTTCGAACTGAAGTGCGGAATCGGTACACGCTCTTTGCCAACTTGGCCATCTAGACCGTCGTCGCTGCTTGTAATGATAGTCAAGTTCTCTTACGGTTCCCAACTGCAATATCCAACACAAAGTAAAATTAATTTCACCAAACGAACTGAAAAATATAACAACAAAACCCTGTATAAAACCCTAGGCTTAACAGTACCGACAAATATTTTTTCAAAACCTATCGACAACTATAACAGCCTAAGTAAACCACATTCATACCGCAATATTAAGAGGCCAGTACTACCCAACACAGAGCAAAACTGAAAATTAATTCACCTTCTAAAACCAAATAAATCGTATTGCAATGCACAAAGCTACAAACTGATTGTATTATATTACACTCATGGTGAGAGATTTCAGAGAAACGAATGTTGAAATGACTAATCAATTATTTAAACAAAAATCAAATCCATACCTAAATATCTATGTAGATTCATTCATCAAGAATCAGCCTCACAACAGCTATTGCAACTAACAAAAAAACACACACACTAAGCTTTACAGGACAGAAACACCCAATATTAACATTTGTAGACATATCACAAGCCATTGGCAGTGTCTTCCATCAAGATTTTATATATAAACCGAAAAGGATATCCTACGAACACCCAATTAACAGTTCAACATTCACCATCAGTTCTTTAAATAAATAGTACATTCACTGTGACAGTGTAGAAACCAAATTCAAATCCTCGCAAAATATTAGCCAGCCTCCCTCCAGTATCTCCTCATTACTTTAGATTATTTAAGATGTACACTGAGATATCATACTATAAACCACGCCCAAGAAGCACAATTCTCTTTGTAATATAAGGTAGAAAGCTGAGGAGGTGTATAAACATACGCCCAGTTGATGTGGCTGTTGTAAATTATACTCTAGGTCGTCCGATTAATTGTTTGGATGCTTCCTGGCCGTTAGCAAGAGCTAACGCTCATTTCAGTTTTAAGTCGAAAGTTTACTTGATTTCTGGGGGCTGGATTCAAGGTGAATGTTGGGGAAAATTTCGTACGGCTATAATGTAGTTCAAAAAGAAGGATATGTTTGTAACACAAGACTAAACTCCTGAGACACGGGAAATATTGTAGATGTTGATGAATGAAAACTTCGGCTATCATTCGTTCCCTCCGAAACAAGGCCCTATTGACTCCTCTTTTTCCGCTTCCTCAAAACTTACTTAAAACAAACTAAATATTTCTTTCTTCCATGGTTATCCAAATTAAGAATATTGTATTATCGGTACATGGTTTTCCATTATTTACACAACTCCACTATATCAGGACCACATCCAATAATGATAGAAGTAAATGTAAATTTTCGAAAGCCGAATGTCAGCAACGTTAAATTATACAAAACAATCCTTAACAAAATGAAATAAATTCATCTATGCCAATACATTTCTCCCTTCATTTCTACAATCCCTCGAAAATGCCTCACAAAGTTTCCACAAATAGAAAAACCTTAATAGTGAAAATCTCCTTAATAGTTTTTTTAACGATAACAGGTAATAATTAATCAGGTTTTACTGGAATGTTGATGATACTGCGAAAATGTTTTCGTAATGAATTTCCTCAGTTATGATTGGTTCAACGTCAAAAATTGATTAACATCATATAAAATTCTGATATAAAGAAAACTTCCAAAGCATTTTTGGCTGAACCTGGGCTAAATACGAACCTCATATAAGGTGACGCAACATACGTACTGCTGACAAACTCAAGGAGAGACACCTGAATAAGAAGTACGGAGACAACTAGAGTGAACTATTAATTAAGAAAATGATTGCGTTTTCATTTTTAGAGTAACTAGGGGACTATGTTGATCATTGAAGGGATGTTGTACAATGCAAATATGACGGTTTCTTTCGTAATTTTTCAGCCATGCCGCTTTAGTTGTAGAAATATGACAAATAAGAATGAATATTAAGTTTTATGCATAGAAATGTTTTGGAATCTCTTCATAAATGATAAGCGCAGCTTGACTGCTCTTTAATTTAAAAGTTTTTTTTCTTCATCTCACTGATATTGAAATGAAAGGTGAAAAAAATAGTGATGATATTAAAATTATGAGAATAATATTTGAGGCAGCAGAACTGTAAGTTAATCATAAATGGATAATGAAAGAAGCTCTTCAAAGAACTACTCAAACTAGATATGAAACAATCGGTCCAGACAATTACTGCACTGCTCTACAAGTTAGTAATTACTAGACGCGAAATTCCTTTCCAAATGCACTTCCTCATTGCGAGTCTCGCAGCTCCGCAACAGTGAGTCGTAAAAAACAACGATTTCTATAGCGACTTTCTAGAACTGGGAGCAGGAACTAAGGCGCTACAGTCTCCATTTCGCGAAAGTAAAGTCGTTTTTCCTCACCGTCGGAACGCCATCTCCTCTAAGTCATACTAACAAAAAGTGCGCACATATCGAATTACGCGCTAAGTGCTCGTTACGAGTGGCGTGAATGTCCACTCTCCAGACCAGACTGCTCCGTTTTGTCCCACGTCAGGCACTGGTTATTAGGTATGGCTTTTAATGAAGTGGACGCACTTGACCACCGTTCGCGTGTATATATATATATATATA
>BOPP01000027.1:8854606-8870151 GCA_017312745.1 Gryllus bimaculatus | reverse complement strand
TGTGTGCCCTCATTGAGGAAGGATAACTCGCGAAAGCTTTGGGTATGTCTTCTTCCCCACAATATTTTGACACAGACTGCCACCTCGTCTGCCGTAATGTCGCGTCACAAATTCTGTTGAGCATTCATCGCTCCGTGCGAAAAGTGATCCTCAAAATATTCACATAACCTTATAAAATGACACGTAAATACGCTAGGCTTCTCATCGTACCCGGGATCACTTAGAATAATTTAGTTTAATGCATTACATCGGCAGAATGAAGACACACCTTGTGCACGCGATTTTTTTCACTTTTTGTTTGAATTTTACTCTGAAGAAATTAAAACTGTAAACTCCGCTGCTGACGCAGCAACGGCTGAAGCTTTAATATATCCTATTCATAAGGCAATGAGCAATAGAATAAAGGTAATAGAGATTAAAAGAATCAAAAACTTCCAACTTCTGGAAAAAATCTGATCGAAACTCTTCGTTTGTCACACTTGACTTCGAGAAGGAAAAATATAAGTAATGTTATCAAGTTATCAAAAAGAAATGTGACTAATTGTAGTTATTATTATTATTATTATTATTATTATTTTTATTTTTATTTTTAACTATCCGCTGCTGCAAATGATGCATTAATTTTAAGAAATTCACTCGCTGCTTTCTGATTCAGGACTGCCTATTCCGCCGCGTATCTCTGATTCAGCGGGAGTGCGGGGCAGAGTCGGTCAGATCCCCGTGGGCTAAAGCTTGAGGGGGAAAGGTGAGAGCGAAGCTGTAGCAGAGGGTCGTGGTGGTCTGTACACCAGAGGAAGCGTGGCAACCCAGATAGCCACGGGGACAAAGTAGCGACGGTAGATAGCGAGGCCGGCGCGCCGTGCGGAAATGAGCAGGCGGATGTCAGACGCACAGGATAGACCCCTGCGGCGTCGGACAGCTGAGCACGTGAGGGTCTATCGACGACTAGGAGTCGACGAGGAGTGGGTACATAGTAAATGGTAACGGGGCTGAACGATCTGCGATAGGGATGGCAAAAAACTTCGATGTTTTTAAAACATCAATATTTTTGAGCAGAAACCTCGATGTTTCAAAAACATTCTCATCATAAAAATAAAATTTCCAGTATTTTATTTGTGGATTGCTCGAAATCAACAGCCATTGATGTCACTATTGTCTATACCTAGGCGGCACGAAACCGTTTTTTATTGGCAACCTTTCTCCAGTGTTTTTACTTCAGTTTTTGATTATTTTGTAAGTGGTAATATTGTTAAACTGTAATTTAATCCCTGACTACATAGAACATTGATAAACAAATTGTGTTGCCAGTCAAATTTAAGGCAGAATATACTTGAAAGTAATGTTGACGTGTTATGAATCCCAAGACATTTTACTTCGAAATCTTCCATCATATTGACATCGATATTTTAATCATCGATGATTTTGTTGATGACATCGAAAACCTTTCGGTGATGTATCGAAGTATCGACGTACCGATGTTTTGCTAAACTTTGCCATCTGCGAGGAGAAGCGGGCGAGAACTGGTAGCGGGAGGGGGCGGGAGAGGGGGGTAGGCGGCGGATCCGGTGGGCCGCCACGTCCGACGGCAAATGACTGTAATTTTCGCCTGTTAATTCGCAAGCCGCCGACAGGCGACCAGGCGCAAGAAGGCGTGATAACAGCTCCGCAGGCGATCAGCGGGGACAGCCGGCCTATTAGGTGAAGTGCGCGCCCCCGCGGTCCAGGGAGACGGGCGCAGCTGGGAGGGAACGCGAACGCCTGAGATGAGCACTATCCTTCAAATTGGGCTCCCCTTCTAGTTCGGGTAACATCAAAGGGAGGGGATACTCAAGAGAACAATAGGACAGCATCCCCAAGAACTATTCTCTCTTCGAAGTTTTTTTTTCCTCTAGCGATATTTAATTTGACACACTCAATACGTCTTTGTTCAAAGGGTGTACAGAAGCCAATAAAACATGTTGATTTGTTTTGTCGAGGACATTTGTTGATTCTACTCGTACGACGTCAAGAATGTATGTTTAATCCTGTAACATAACTTGAAAAAACACTGAATTTTGTCGTGGAGATAATGCGTGTGGACTTGTTTCTCATTTTTTAATTTGCAAATTAGAGCCTCTCCTTAAACTTGAGTACGTGTGTTTCTATGTGGTTTATCTAAGGGTTTACCTTCTTTCACTTTCTGCATCTGCAAAACTTCTGAACAACTATCTTCACATTTCAAACAAGCAGTCCTGTAATGAATACCGTAGAGAGGACATCGACTTATGATGGATCATGTATTTAGTATGCCATCGCTTCCTTATTAGCATGATCGTTAACAGCACGTTAAATTACTTGGTTTAGTACTGCCCAGGCGCTATATACGTGATCTGAACGTCAGAATGACGCATTGCAGGTCATGTAGCCGTAATTTACCACTTGCGTTTACTTTAATTTCGCTTTCATTTTTTTTCGCGTTACGGAGCATGGAAATTGGTCTAGTCAAGTGAATAATTTATTTCACAGGTTTGTTGGTGGAAATGCAGCGATTAAATATAAACTAGTATTTTTAAAACTGCCCACAATTTCTCGAATTATTTGTTACTTTTGAAGGTTTCAAACATTAAGAGAGTTCAAAGAAAATGAGACCTGAGTCATTCTTATAAGGGTCCATTACTTTATCCATGCAAAAAAATCAGGACAAAATTTGGAGCTGTTTCCGAGATTATATTTTTTCACAATTGCTTTAATTTCAAACAGAAAGTACGCGACCCCTACTCGTGTAAAGAATTTACATTGACTTATTTAATGATAAAATACTCGTATTTTAAATATTCTTCAGTTAAGAAAACTTTTTTATCAATCATACCCTTTGGAGAGTTTTACGTTTGCGGTTTTCGAAAATACAGAGTTCTCCGAAAATGTCACCAGCATCAATTTCTTTACCACTTTTGCCTTTGATACATACGAGGACAAAACTTAATACAAAGTTTGGAATCGTTCTTTGAGAAAATATTTATTTAAAAATTGCCTATATTTAACGCAAAATTACACAAACACTACTCTTATTTTCGTAAAATTGTCCATGACCTTATTTTAAGATCTGTCTTTCAACATTTCAATCAAGACAAAATTATGTCCTCAACATTGCAGTTGCAAAAATGGATTGAGAAGAAGAATAATTGGAACTTTTGCAATTTTCGAAAATCAGGAATTTCAACGAAATTGTGACTTTCACCATTCTCTTAATGCTGTTCTTGTCCTTCAGTTGCAATAGAGGAATAACACACAGGAAATCGCCTGAGCTGTTTAGGTGCTAGCGTAGACCATGGACAGATGAAGGACCCACAAAACGTGGATTCTAAATACAGCGAGAGGGAGTAATTTACTACATATATGAACGAGATTTATCTACTTTATCGTTACTTTGGACCGGGACTGAAATCGCAAAAATCGCTGATTTCTGGCAATGCTTACCATACTTTATCTTCTTATAAAAACAGGCGAAAAAAATCACTTGAAATTAAACCTACTTTATTCTACAAAAATATTTTTCATATAGAATTAATTTACTAGAATTGCTTATAACGACCATTTTGCGATCTGAAACATTGCCAATGGACAAAATATAACCGTCAGGTGAAGTACATCAATTCAGTATTCCGAAACAATCCCAAATCCGAAACATATCAGAGAAGATATTTTTTGCTCTCATGTCTATTTGTCATTTACAGTGAAGCAACTTTCTTTTCAGAGGTCATTAGTTGCAAAAAACATTTTCGACTTCAGTTGAGTTATCTTAGGAGAAATATTACAAAGAAGAAACGTGTCACGCTTGTAATTTATTCTACTTTACCTCATTCCTTTTATCTTAAGTTGGTATTCTAATATTTTTGCCATCATCGGCAGAAGGAAAGAAGGCCTAATTTACATTCAATTAAAGTTCTTTTGAATGCGTTTACTTAGGTTATCAACAACAATAACAACAGTAATAAAATTAATTCATTATACGTAGAGGTAATAATTATAATGAAGGGGTTTTTTAATCTGAATCACTGATGAGAATATCGGCAGAAAAAAGTTAATTATAGTATGTAATGAAACGATTATGTAATGATGGGTATTAATATACTAGTATGAATTATTAGGGCCGAGCCAGGAGGAAGCGAGTGTCGTAAAACTCATGCGCGTATATTACTCTCCATTACACCAAGTTTTATGCAGTACTTTTTCTACGAGGTATCAAAACTGACAGAAGTTTAACATAGTTTCCATTACTCCTTTTTCTGGTACTTCTTCTGGTATTAATTCCATATATGACTTACTCCTGTTGAATAATTGAGTATTTTGCTTCATGTTTCTCTGAATTATAGTAAGAATAAATTCAAAACTAAACAACAAAGAGCTATCGTTGAGTACAAACAGCATCACGAGTGTAGTTTACGTTATTACTTATCAGCTTACTATCTAATAAAGAACCCATCGAGGACTACACTAATCTAATTTTGGAAACAGGGGAGTGCATATACGACACAGTTACCTTCTCGCATGTGGTCATAGCACTACAATAGACATGTCTAATGAGTACAATCGAACGAAACGTTTAATACAGCAATTTTCACTGATTTCATAAGTTTCAATCCTTTATTCGCAAACCTCGCCGTGATTGCTCGAACACCTGCAGCATAACGAAGCTGCACCATAATGAATATAATTATAAAACGAGCTGCAGTACTCTAGTAGGTGAATCACACAATGGTGGTGGAAAAACTAATGATGTTCTAGCAAGCTTGTCTGGAGACGCTGTCGGCAACGACGCCATGCGTAACGGCGTAGCGATGCACGCGCGTCGACGGCGGGCGCACGGGTGGGGCTGGCGCGGTGCCAGAAGCCCGAGAATTGAATTAGAAAGCCGTGACAGCCAGGCGGCGCGCAGTCACCAAACACGCGTCAGCTCCACCCCCTCAAATGCACGTTCCCGCTACCTCTACAAAAGAGAATTTACCTTTACGAATCCATAATACCCCCTATACTAACACACGGTTGACCTATATGAGGCGTGGCTGCAAAAACTAACCTTCGTAATATCCCGATTGTACAAAATACGTATCTAACTATGCAAAAAGAGGGAAAAAATCATCACGGAACATGCGTAACTGCAGCTACACACAGAACTCGCAAAACAATCTATAAATGCCTTTATCAAATAATTATCAAGAACATTTTATCAATAGCTAATCAGCATCCCAGAAGCATGCGTATACATTTTGTAATAGGCATACTCTGCAATCGGCAGAAACTGATGGAAAAATACCCTGACAATTTTGTCACCCTCAATAATAATTGTTTTCTCAGATGCGTCATGTTTCGCAATTCTCATTCAAAACTTCATTAATGAGGTAATTTGTAGTTATGTACAATGCTGATACACTGTCAACAATGTAGAAGAAATCTGTAAATTTTCTTAACATCTGTAGAGGGCCCAGAACTGCGTGGTAAAGCCAAAAGGAATTATATGTCATTTTTGAAACGTTTTACAGCAAAACTTGAACTGATAGAAGCAACTAAAATATCTATATTTTCTAGGTGAAAATCAGATTAATAGAAGTGCCTAATTCATGTCAGTCATGATTTTAACTCTGAAAACCAATAAGTCAATATTTCAATTAATTAAAAAGAAATAAATTGTATTGCTTTAATTTGTATAAATTAAATTAATTCGTGTAAAGTAATAAAATATACATTTAAGTATAATATAATAAACATTTTGAAAATATGCATAATTAAGTGAGATCCTCTATTGTTTGAAACCACGGAAACATTCAGAAGATTGTTTTGAACAGATAAAAAGATGCAATTATCCAATTTTAGAAAGCCTTGCAAATTTTACTTGCCGATATAAGACACGCATGTAGAACGCTTGTGAGATCGCAGACGCGTTGCAGTAAGCAGAACAATCGTGTACACGATCTCGAAGGGCTGTTGCAGGAGAAGAGAATGGAAGGAACAGTGCGAACTGAGACTCTGAGCACAGTGCTTCCTACCTTCTGTATCACTGGGAGCAGAGGATTGTGAGATCAGCGCCCTGATGTTCCATCCCTGATCTCTCACAAGCTGTTCAGTTAGAGCTTTGAAGTAACCGAACGTTGTACGGGCATTCACTGATCACTGATATTCCCTTCCTGATCCCTCACAAGCTGTTCAGCTAGAGCTTTGAAGTAACTGAACGTAGTGCAGGTGTTCACTGATCATTTTTATCTATTATTGTGAAAAGGAAGGTCACAATTATCAATAGAGTAATACGTAAGTGTCTTTATTTGCATCCTCACGGTGACGTCCCGCTCCAATCTGCCTGCGATTCGCCGACCCGATTGATACGTCCGACCCCGCTCTACCAGTCCGCGCCTCGTCCCAGTCTGGTCCGGCAAGTAATGCCTAGATGCATCTCGAATTGAACGAAGAAAATAGTATAAAAATTACATTCCTGCCCCTTCAGAGGATCTAGTATTTCAAAAATCCTTTCTTAGTGGTGTAAATCGAAGGGAGAACATACACCCTAAATTTCAGTAGTTGTAGCTCTATGAACTTATGTCAGTCAATCTATTTATTCTCTTATATCTTTTAAAATAACACGAGCTCTGCCCGTCCGAACCAATCACTGCCTCCTACCACACCAGCACCCACGCAACAGCTTATAACTCCGTCGTTCCCTCAGCAGCATTCTTTAGCTATTCTTCCGAATTCTGTGATATTCCCGATACTTGAAGAATCAATACATACTTACGTCCCAGACTGACCTGCAGCAAAACTGATCAATGGATAGTTTTCATAGTAGTTTTTCTGTAGTTTCACTGTAGTTTTCATACATATATTGCGATAAGTACATTTCTTTTTAAACGTGATTAAAGTGCAGCTAATCACAATTTTTCTATGTTAAAAGTGACTTTATTGCTTCTAGACATAAAACGATACTTTAATCTCTCCGGTATCAAAGAAATCACACAGCAGGATTATTGGAAACCTCCTGGTTTAAAGTAACCATACCTGCCAGCGACTCCCATCTTTGTGTTAGTTTTTGTTTAGCTAGCAGCCTTTTCGACGTCTCTTCAAAAAACAACAACAAAAAAACAATTTACAATATCTAAAAATATAAATATAAATTAAAGCGTTAAACAGTATCGTCAAGGATTTTTCCTAAAGAAATACGTACGTACTTACGGAGATATATCAACAATTTCTTTGATACGTAATGTTGCCCTCACAATAATCTTCCAAAAGATTTCTACATTTTCGATTTATAGTTAAAATACGCAAGTAAATTTTTTTCTGTAACTTGTCTTACTTTCCTGTCATTTCTTCATTTGCAGAAACATTCGTTCCAATTTGCGTAGATATGCCTCGACTTTTCAGGGAATAATACTGAAACATCACATTATGCTCCTTTCATGATATCAGTAGAATTCTTTAAGATAGTCATCTCCAGAGCCTAAATAACATGTATCGTTTGTCTGATTTAAAAATGCTTCCATGCATAATTCAAACCAGCTGAAATCATAGCCTCCTAAAGGTGTCCCCCAGAAGGATGCACGCCATCTACTGTACTGCTTTGTCGTTCGTGGCATAGGTGTACACGCGAAGATTATTTAAAAATAATAATAATAATAATAATAATAATAATAATAATAATAATAATAATAATAATAATAATTAATAATAATAATAATAATAATAATATCTAAAAATCAACTTTTGTATATGACACGGGGTTTACCTGAGATTTATTCTCTAGAGAGAATTACGTCTCTCGCGCTGCCGCCCTCGGGACACAAATGTTTTCCCTCGTGCATAAAGCTCTACTTAAACCCCTTGTTATATAAATAACTATTACGATAAATATGACTTAAAAAGCGAAATTATGTACAGGTTTCCCACACTAGGTAGAAAAACGTCGAAACTTGTTGAGAAAACAAATAGAAACATATTATAATGACGGTTTTGTCGATAGTCGATTACGTTATGCATCACACACTACAGACATAATTACGTCGACACTTATGGCACTTCCACAATCTTGTTTTCAATCAAACTATAAACAAATTCTTATAAATCATATTTACGTTTCGTTTGAGGCCCTGAAAAAGTGCCGAATGTTGCAAGCAGAACAGTAACATTTTATAGGTAAGTAATTGTATGAGGAAGGACAAAGAAATACTATACTCACGGTCACGTCATCAACCTTCTTATTTACATTATCTTACTACACGAAACACACGACCTACTGATATTCCGTGACGTCGAGGTCACGTAAAGAAATTCGAACATAATTAAAACTGATAGAAATTTCATTGCAACAGCCACGTAGATGTGTAGATGAAATAAGAAAAGAATTTGGCCTATTAGAAGATCTGGGAATATATTAAAATGAACATTGTTAATAATGAGAATCAGTAAGTAATAAACGAAACTTTCTGCTACTGAGTTAACAATACATTTTCATCTGTAACTGATGCAAAACACAAACGGCCCAACAATCCTTAATTTCTTACCATACCATTACTTTACGAGAATTTAAATTAAGAAAATCTTCACGTGCGCTTCATAATTAAAAACATTTTCATTTTTAGTTAATCCCTTCATGCTGTGGGTTTGGTGGAAACAAAACAGCTGATAACTTAGCAAAAGAGCAACACACATATAATATTAAATGTGTATTGCTCTCTTGTATTAATAAGAAAATTACCCAAATACTGCACGCAGAGAACTCACAACCACAATTACAAGTGAAGCTCTTTGCTCTTATGAAAGAGTAGTGTTTCTGTGAAATATCTTGTTTTCTTCCGTATCCTGACTGTTCCCGTACTTGGCTTGACAAGCCGATGCGGGCCTTGGCCGACAGCGGTGATCGAGCCTCTCCGCCATGGGATAAGAGGTTCGTGGGGTTGGCACGAAGACATCCCTTCTCCATATCTATGGTCTTCTTAACCTTAGGGTGGGCTTTCTCAACGTCACACAGCAATAGATACTGGGACCTTTGTAATGTAAGCGTACAGTTATAATTTGCCTCGGCCGGGAATCGAATCCGGGGTTGCTTCACGGAAAGCGAGCACGCTAACCAACGAGTCCCTCGAGAGTACTCGGTTTCCTGACTAGTCAACACGAATTTATATTGGAAAACGTATGTTTTAAAATGTTCGAAATGACCTCTAATCCCGTAACTGCATTCCAGTGCGCGAGCGGCGATACTCATCTGCATTTTTAGTAACACTCCGTTGATACTTGCCGCAGCAGCTTTAACGAGATCTACATTACACACCAGAATTCTATAGACTTCTTGTTAAACACTCTCCAAAGTAAATCTACAAGGGTGTTCAATCAGAACGCGCAAGTCAAGTGACGAGAACCTACACCTAATTCAACGATTCTCATCAGATGCTCAAAAGCATCATGACCGTAACGTGTGGGTGCCTTAGCCCTCTTAATTTAATGATTTTCCGGCTGGCAGTGTCTTCAACTCTCTTCGGAGCAATGTTAGCAACTTCTGAAAATAAATGCTTAGGGATTGAAATGTGCCGCAAACCGGTTAACCCATCATTGCTTCCTCGCATTTCTTCCTAGTCTGCCTGTATGTACAACAATTCTTTTGTGCTTACATCAAAACGGTAGCTGGTTTGACTACACTACGTAAACATTCGTCCATGTTTTATACCTTATTACCTCTGAAAAAATAAATGAAGAGATTGTTACGGCCCGCGAATTTGCGACGGCGCGTCTTAGCACAGCGGCGTGACATTCGAAATTGCTAAGTGTATTTATAAAGGCCAGAAAAAAGTCCATTAAAAGATAATGGACCATACTACCACGAAATAATTGCCTATATCTTCGCAATAAAAAGGTTTCTTAAAAAAGTATTGAAAAATGGTTAAACACGTGACGCTGACGGTATTCTTTCCGACTGGCCTGAGCATACAAATACGAAATGTGAAATAAGTAATTTCATATATTATATATGAAATAAGACTCATTAAAAAATGGAAAACCTGTCTAACGTGTAATCGTGTGGAAAATATATTGAAACAATCTGAAAAAATTTTGCATTTTTATTAAACACGCACACACATACGTACATTTTATACTTTATGTATTTTAAATCGTGTCTCAATGCCATTTGATGTCGGAGGTATCGATATTTTGATTGTGATAATATCTATGTTTTGATACTTTGGGTTGATAGTGATATACATATAGTGTAGGACCTGCAACATTCGAATTACATCCTCCACTGCCGTCTCTTTACACTCAGACACGACTCCGAGGCTGTCATCTTGTCTGTTCTGTTCACCCGTAGTCCATCCCTTTATCCTCTGGGTCTCGTTCCGCCACAGCACCAGCACCGCGCCTGCCTCCGCCTCCACCCGTCTCAGCTCCGCAGTAACCGCAGGCGACGGGCAGCATCCGATAACGCCCCTCCCTAGCCGCAGCAGATTAGATGCAGCGCACCACTCAAGGTCGGTAGCACGTGTCCTTCGTGGACGGTGGACGGCGGCGTACGCGATGACAGCGGCGGCGAACGGAGAGCTGCTAGAGGAACGAGATAACGGGAGAAGAGGAGAGTACTGGTTTAGTGGATGAGAAGTGTCGGAAGCACCAGACGAATAATGAAATACTTAGCACTTATTGTTTGTGTGTGCTGCTTTATCGCAGGCAGGCGATAGCTTGTAGTCAAGTATCATGTCTCTGAGCTGACAAGGCAACTGTGGTTGCAAAATCGCGTGTACTTAAAAGTGCAAAAATTGCGATCTACATTCAAATTAGGAACTAAGATTCTAGTGTGTATAAGGAGCTGTCCGTCCGGAAGGATGATAAAATAAATCAAAGAGAACGTTTTACTAGAAGCGATAATGACTAGATAATATTAGGTGACTATTTAGAGACATGTTAATTTATTTCAAGTACAACATAATTCAAAACTAGGATGTTTTATTGAAAACATCCGACAAACATGTTTTCTTATGAAAGCACCTTTCTTCTTGACAATTCGAGTACGTTTGGCGCTCACATTCAACGTGCACGCTCTTTCTGGATTTACAGGGAAGCGAGAGCGATATCGGGGAAAGTTGACCGTGCTCGCAGGAGCGCCGCGTGTCCCAAGCGGGCAAATGGCTCGTGCTGGGCGCAAATCACACGTCTGATTTAGGGCCAGTTGATGATGTGCTTATCTACCTTTATCTTTGAATTAATTGCATTTAAGTAAATCTTTAGGAATAGAAATGCGGAAATTCGAATTTTGACCTTTCGTATTTTTTGATTTTTTTTTTTAGTTGAGAGGTTTTTAATTAAAACGGACCTTCACCAGATACAAGAGCGCGTTTTGCTCCATCGATGAAAATATTTAAAGAAAAAATGGAGGAGTTTAAAAATATTTTGTTTACATATTTAGTGAAAATTGATACGATTTGACTCAAAATCACGCGAACATTTCTCACCCTTTGATATAACAGTAGATGGCATCATTCACAGATCTAATTTTCACGTATACATTGCTTTAAATTAGCTTCTTGAACTTCAATGATGTACATGTGTGAGAAGTTAGAAAATATGGCGAAAATTCCAAAAAATGACAATTTAAATTTCACAGATTTTAAAATTGGAATAGGGAAATTGAAGAAGTGTTTCTGGAATAGAATCTTTTTGAAATACTGGTTAGCCAACTGGTTAGCCAATCATACTTAATTAAATGTAATGCACGTTTTTGTTTTGCCTTGTATGACTTCCAACAAGTAGTATAATTCCATTGATAATGTGTTTGAACCCGTGACTAGAAGCCCAGGGAACTGTGCTTCAGATACAGTCAATTCAGTCACTCCATCTGTTTGTTCCCTGGATTAATACCACGTGAATGCCGAGCTGTACCCTAATAAACATGCCACGGACCTCGTGAGATCTTCTCGCTTATCCCCCTTCTCTCCCCCTACATACCTACACGTACACTTACACAACACTAACAGACATGATTCAATGATTGAGTGTTAGTGATTCCGAGTCATGATTCATTAGTCCCGTACATGTAGCGCATATTTTTGCTTCCAAGGTGGCGGTAAATGACGAGATCCGGTGCCGAACTATCATCGGTTAGCGGGGGTTTCCCCAACTCGGTATCTCTCACCAGCGGAGCACCGCCTCAGCCGGGCAAGCTCCCGACCGGTCTCCCGGCATGAGTGCTTGTGTAGTGCGTGAATAACAGACATGATACAAGAGCAGTCGGGAGTTTAGAGCTTGTACTGAATGGGAGAGACACGTGGAGGCGGGATACTCAGCAAGGAATGTAGCCGGATCTCACGTTCAAGCAGTGAAAAATAGCCGCCACCGTACTACACTCACAATATTAATGTCTGTAGTAGTAGACACACTCGGAAACATTCAATTAATACCCACTCACTCATTCACTTCGCTAAACATGTCTCATTGTAAACATGTCCGCAGACTAATGAAATATAATTCAATGGGACGTCACGAACAAAAAACCACCGATGGTTCAGTGAAGTTCCCCAAGAGCTGTAAATATGAGTGTCGTAATCTGATTAAAGTCGTGGGTGCTGAAAAGCATCCGAACCACGAGCTGTTCTATCTATAAACTAATAGTTCGAATATACGGATGACTGCAATTTTATAAACTGTTTATCGTGACGCATACTTTTCAGATCGACAGTTTTTCAACACTTGAATAATCCTTTTGTAAGTGTTACCGCGTATGTACTAGCCGTTGGGACGTAACGTTTTTCAGCCATGCGTACACGCCCTTCAAATGAAGAGGTTATTGAGCAATGCATCTGTTGGAATTGTGAACCTCTGTCGCATTACATCATCCCTGGAGAAGCGATTTCTGCACGCTTGCTTCACCATCAATCACAAACGCTCGAGATGCGCACGCGCATGTGCGTATGTAGAGAGGGGCCGAGACTCGAGAACAGCGTGCTCGAAATGCCTCCTCGGGACAAAGGGAGTCGGAGATGAGCCAAGTGGAGCAGAACGGAGCGAGGAGGGCGGCGGGATTGCGGGGATTGAGTGAGTTTGGACGGAGCTGGGCAGGGGTGGGTTGCGAAGCGCGGACGTTAGTGGCGGAGTATTGCTGATCGTGGGCGGACGAGCGGCACGGAACAGTGAAGGGCGAGGCGGGATGAGGGCTCCGAAGTGGTGGAGAGTGACCTTAACGGAGCGGACGTTAGCGGGGTAGGGAGGGGCGCGGCGGGATGGTTGATTGATTTATTGATTCATTGTTAGTGATTCCGGGTGCGTCCAGTCCAGTAAGTGTAATGCATGCGCTTTTCCTCTGGAGGTGGCGGTGGTCTTCCCTCTTGGTTGGCGAAATCCTGCGCCACATACCGTGGGCTAGCGGGATTTTCCCCATCCAGGTATCTCCCACTAGCGGGGCACCACCCCAGAAGCCACAAGCTCTAAGCTCTTACCTGGCCCCCTTTCATGAATGGTAGTATAGTGCATGTTAGCGTGTGTGTAACTAAAGGGAGAGAATAGGACAAGGAAGAGGAAGGAAAGATCGCGAGCGGTTCGTAGCCCGTTTGTTAGGGTACTGCTCCGGCATTCGCCTGTTGTTGATCAAAGAAACCGGGGAAAGCTTCCGATCAGTGCAACCGGCCGCTAGAATTGTCCTCCAGAGAGCGATTGAATTCGACCTGCCGAAAATCCTGCCACCGTCGGGACTCGAAACTCGGACCTCGCGGTCAGAGGCACTCAGTAACAGCACTTTGTACCCTGAGCCACCTCTTCCGGTGGGGCGGGTTGGGCAGAAGCTCAGGGGTGGCACAGCATGGTGCGGCACCATGGCATCACAACCTCCAAGCGCGGCGCGGCGCCAAGAACTCCTCGTTGGTCCATCGCGGAGAAGCTTTTACGGCTTCCGCGTAGGAGGGCGATTAAATTGCTCATTCCTTTGAGGACTGGTCGCTTTGCGAGAGCTGCCGTAGGTATGTAGGTAGTGGACGTGGAGGTCGATTCCGATTGCATTATTTGTGTACTAGGCGCCGTGTTCGTTCGGTTGTTTCAAATCGTTAATGCGGTAACTGGTTGTGACACACCCCTTCGGTCCTCTTCGTTGGAGCTTCTCGTAGCTCCCCTCCCCTAGCGATTCTGCGAAGATCTCTTCACCTTTTCCCCCTCCGTCGTTATATGTTGCTCTCTCTCTCTCTCTCTCTCTCTCTCTCTCTCTCTCTCTCTTTCTCTCTCTCTCTCTCTCTTTCGCAAAACCCACCTAGCTCACCGAAACTCTCCCTTAAAACAGTTTATCGCAGTAATTTTATTCTGAGAGAAATTAGCGTATTCATTTGACTACAATGAAATTTCTTGTTTTTTCCACTCTTGTCCCTTGTGCTTGTCCCTGGACTGTGTGCAGTAATCAGCTGGAAACATGACATCAACGATATAAAATGCAAAATAAATTATTCATGGAATATGTAATAAAAAATCTGGGAATGAGTTTATGACGTCTGTTATTTTTCTCAGGATGATCAAGACTCTTCCAGCTTTCCTATCATGATACTTTTTCCTGTCCCTCCCCGCTCGGTCCGCGCGCCGTTTGTATATATTTCTAATACTGTTCATCTTCGGCATCTTCATTATCTCGAATGTCTTGTCACGTTCCTCCCCTCGATCTTGTTATTTCCATGATACCATCCCTTGCGATCCCGTTCCAATAACTGTGTTTGTAACCCTCCATTCTTGCATTTCAAATTCGTGTCCTCATCCCACGACGCTCTTCCTCGCCGCAATTGATCCTCCCTTCGCCATGGCGTCGGGGACGCGCGCCGCTTCTCGGAAGCCGGGGCGACGCCTACGCTCCGCTTCCTCGTTAGCGGCGTCGTCGGGTCCTTCGCCTGCCTGTTTCACAATACGCATGCTGCTGCCATGGCGACGTCGATGCGGTCAATAGACCCGTCTATAAAAGGGATTTGTATCATTTTTCAGTGCCCTGATCGGCATCTTTTATTCTTTACTTCCTGGTCGTCTCATCTTTTCCATTCTTATCCATCTCCCATCTCCCCTCACGTTGCTACCAACTTTGTACGCTCGCACAATATCGCGACGTATTGTTCAGTATACGTATCAAGCTTTTTCCCCTCCGAATAGATTTAATTCCTTTCTCTCGATCCCGTTTTTATTACTTTAACACTGTTCGGCCTGCCTGCTGTCCGTTTCCCTTCTCGTTTCTTAAGCATTCACATGATGGGCACAGAAGGTATCCCAGTTTCCTGTCATTTCATGAATCCGCGTTACTTTCCACCCTGCAACGATATTTTCTTCATATTCCCGAAATCGCGCTTCCTGTGTTCACGAACGCATCAGCCGTGACCGCACTGCCACTGCTTCCATCACCTCGAAGCAGCACGACTCGATGCCCCAGGTCCAGGCAGTCAGTACCGGAACCCTATCCTGTAATTTTTGTAATTTGATATAATCAATGTAATCTACCATTACGAGCTAAGTTTACCGGTGCGTCCTTTTGTTCGTTTTGCGTTAATCAGTGCTCCATCGCCTCGCTTAGTGGCGTCCGCGCC
>BOPP01000027.1:8798020-8839315 GCA_017312745.1 Gryllus bimaculatus | reverse complement strand
AAAAAAAAAAAAAAAAAAGAAAAGAAAAAGAAAGAAAGTAATGTGAAATCTGCCTAAAGGGAGGGTGTCAGAAAGACAGTATTTAGGCTGTGACGCATTGTGAGTTAAAGAGTCAGCGAGCAGTCCGGATGCAGCATTAAGCAGTGAAGTGGTGTGTTTCATGAGTTTCACAACCAGATGAACAATGGTTGAAAAAACCTATAAAACCGCAAGTTTTTTCTACTTCAGAAAATATAATTGAAAAGGTGTTAGTAAGCGGGGGAAAACCAAAAGCAAAAAACTGCAGATGAATGTTGGAAAAAATAATATTATTTTAGTGCACAAGTTGTGAAGTTTTTCCTTTTAACTGCGAGAAATGTTTAATATTCATTTATTGATGATTTCTTCGATTATTATGTTATATGTGAATATATTTTATAATTATAATAGTCACGTAATTTATTAGTATCAGAACGGAAATATCAATATATCAAGTGTCATAAAGTGAACAACCCTGCATAAAACGGAAACCTCCTTAAACCGGAATAATTTTGGTCCCGATCGATTCCGGCTTAGATTTTACTGTATTTAATAGCTGAGATAATATCCAATTCATCGGCAGTATTCATTCATAAAATAAAATCGAATGAAACAGCAGAAGTTATCAATTCGACAGATTCATCATCGAGAACGGAATGAAATAAAAATATTAGGCAAAAGTTTAAATGGTATTTCGAAATTTGCCAACAAGCTATTGCTGATAATTTTTTGTGTGTATCGACAGGTCTTTTTAGAGAAATAGTACATTACTTTCATCGTCTGAAAGTGAAAAATAATAAACTAATGAGAGATCTGTCAGAAATTCTTCCTTACAAAGCTACGTACCCCTCAAATGGCAGGAACTGAGAGTAAGACGTGACAAACTAAGGTCATGGAGATTCCACGACGACTTGATTACACTAACGTAACGCGCATACCGATTGCATCGAGTGCACATTACGCCAAAGCGCACGTTCTCGGCGACACAAAAGGCCATCAAAGCACCTTGCGTAGGCGTCGCCGTCGCTTTAAGAAGAGAATGCCTCCGACGCGGGCGCGGCGGGGCGGAGCGGCGGCCATCGGCTCGGAGACAGAGTACTACGCAGGCGCAGGCGCTGCGCGGGCGCGCGGTGCGTGTCGCAGGCGTGTGCGTGCGGTCGCGGCGTGCGACTTCGCTGCGGCGACGCGTGCTCGCCTGCGCGCCTCAGAGCACGCGCGGGAACGGCCCGCGCGTTTGCATGCGAGCGCCGCGCTGCCGCGCCGAGGCGTTCCAGAGGAACGCGAGACGACGCGACGCCGCAACGCGCGTCGGTGCGCCAGGTGTGCGTTTTTCTAAGCGACGCACAGCACGGTCTGGGAGAAATAACGCTTTACGACTGGACGCTGGGAAGACAATCTAAGAAAAAATTGCTGTTCCATTGGGTAAAAGGATCCTTGATGACATACAAAAGCATGATAGGGAGTTTTAGCGCTAGGGGTAAGGGGACATTCTTAAACTCAATAGATCACGCGACTAGTGACTTACGGTCGTAAGAAACAACGTTCAGATGAATTTTATCTTTTGGGAAAATACGGTATGCATTATACAAAAATAGGCATTTCAAGCGTTGAACAAAGAAGTTGCATATTATATTAAAGAGTGTAGACAACTAAATCACGTTAAGAGCCAACAGTAAACAAATCTCTCTTATGCAAGAAGTTTTAACTTTTCTGGACCGGTGTGAATAGTATGGAGTCTGGGATTTTGAATCGGCTTTTCTTGATAATGTAGGGAATAACAATATCTGTTACGAGCATAAGACGTAACCTTCCACGAATATATTCCTAATCAAAGGAATGAGTATGCCGTCTTCACCAGGTGAGCAAATGGGTAAGGGTGCTAATATATATGATTTCCTTTTCCTCAAATATTTGCCTGTTCGCTTTAATTTTTCCGGTTAATTCTTCTCAGTATTCTGGACGTTGGTAAAGATTAATTGTAACTGTTTGACAATGAGAAAACAATCAGAGTTGAGAAAACTCAATCTTTCTTGTTTTTTGAGGGCCATTTTGCCGTTTGAAAAGTGACCGTAAGGATTCCAACAAACGTACACAATTGATGGTGGATATTGTGACACGATTATTATTTTTAAAGTCAGGAAATCCAAGGGATGTAGAGAGATACAGTAGTATTAATGATAAAAACAGCACATCCTCTTTTCAGAGATCGGATTACGATAAAAAAAAGCTTTCTGAGGCGGGTCTGCATTGGGTTTTTGGTAATTTTCATTATAAAAATAAAAATTCGGCCTATTGTGTCACCCATCAAGTAATTCCGACCGAGACTGGCTTTACGTATTTCGCAAACTCTTTGCCAAGCTTCACCGTCTGTGACGCGCGATAGTCACGAATAACGAAAGTGATATGCTGTTCGTTGTTGATCGTTTTTATTAAATAGTTATTGAAGTATTTATTTTTTGAAGAAAATAACTTCCAGGTGTGTGAAAAATGTTATCTTAGTTGAGTTGCCAATCTAGTTAGATCAGTATATCCTAAGTATTTTCTGTGAGCGACCCAATATAAGTATGCATAGTTGAACCACACTGACTGATCACAATATCGAACAATCGGGAGCGATCAATCAGAAAGTGTTCGCCTGTGTTATGTTTTAAATATGTTTAATTGATACCTCTGCTAAATAATTAATTCACACAACATTGATGCTATTGTTCCGAAAATATTTAATTCGAAATAGGTTATTCAGTTGATTAATTCATGTTTCCGGGCGCTACTAAGGTCATTAGTACTGGAAGTGTAGAGCACGCTTAATCGCAGGACGTCGGGGTGATCTTCCTCCCCTGGATGGCGAGATACTTGGCGACCTCGAGTCGGCTAGCAAAGTTTTCCCAAAACCAGTAATCTCCCACCAGCGGGGCACCGTCCCTACAGGGACACTCTTACGCTCCCAATATGTGTGGCAATATAGTGCATGAAAGTGCATGCGTGTGTAAGTAAGAGGTGAGAATAGAACAAGGAAGAGGAAAAAATTGTCGCGCACGGTCCGTGGCCCGTTTATTAGGGTACTACTCCGGCATTTGTCTGCAGTTTATCAGAGATTCCATAGAAGACACTAGTTCTGAGCAGCCTGCAGCTAACATTCTCCTCCAGACAGCAAGTGAATTTGCCCTACCTATTTACCTAGTGTCGAAAATCTTGCCACCGTCGGAACTCGAACCCTAGAATCTCCCGGTCAAAGCTGCGACAGCAATTCTTGTCCTTAGCCCCCTAAGTCGATGTGAACATTCAAGATAGATAGTAAATACCAAGAAAAGGACAAGAAAAAGAAAATAATTTAAAATTGAAGGAAAGAAAACGAAGAACAGACATTAAAAACAATTGGAAGACATTCATAGACGCTTTTAACAGAGAAGAATTAGACGATCACCGCCACCTCCCGAGTAAAAGCACACACTACACTTACAGGACAAATGACCTTTTAGTATTTGACTCACCCGGAATCACAAATCAGTTATCCAAAAAGTAGTAAGCTCACTGCTCAAGAAAGAAAAATTACTTTCTTTTAACATAGTAATAATTTAAATATATTGACAAAAAGTATTAGCAAATTCAGCAATAACATTATAGTATACATACATGTTTCGTTACAGCTACAGTTACCGCGTCTACAAACACAGAATAATATTTCAGAAGTTTTAAAGCTTAAAAAGAAGAGGCCATCTCTCCTGGAATTACCCTTTGAAATTTGAAAAGTACTTACAGGCAGGTGTAACTGATCAAATCATATTTATAAAATTGAACTACTCCTAAGAACGAAGTTTAACAACACGAATTCAAGTATATATCAACATATTAATTCATTTGACAAATCTCTTTGGAAAACTTGTTTCATTGCAATTATGAATTATATTAGTAATAAACACGGTAAGAAAAAAGGAGTTTCTATTAGAATTCGAAAGTGTCTGCATTTGCTACTTAACCGGTAGCTTTCTGCAAGCTTGTTAACTAAGGTGTTCTTAAAGAAAGTTGAGAAATGCTTTCTTGCAACCTCAAGGTAGTGATAAAATAGATTTGGTGTTTTTATTTTCTCAGTTGTAAATCAAAATACTTTTAAAAACGCCGTTTAAAAATGTATTCACTTTTAATCGAAAGTTTTCTTTTGAAAACTTTTATGCAACAATACTCATATAGTTCCATTTCAATGAATACAATACGAAATGTTAAGAAATAATGAAAAGTATATCCTCAATATAACGCCGTAACTAAAAGATCTGTTACAGCACCGAAACAAACCCAGAGAGATAGAACCGACGCACATTGGGATAAAACATCTAAAACCTGGCCAGAATTCGAAAAAAAAAAAGTTTCTAGTTGAGAATTTTTAACTCTTACGGTTAGCCAACAATAGTGTAACCGGTTGGCTACACTATTGTTGCGATTATTAAATCCCGTACGTAAGAACGATTGGAACATACAAGTAAATGTTGCATTTGAGGTTGAACATAGGGCTCTATGATGTTTACGGCGTCATAAAAACAGGAGGGAAACTTAAGTGCGGAGTCGAAGCCAAATATTTTTGTTCTGTGACAATAATCATTCATATATTAAAATGGAAGATGTAACAGAAGGTATGTACTTAATTGTAGGCCATTGTTGAATTATTGTGTTCATGTCAAACATTCGTTCGTTCGGGTAAATAATAAAATTGAGTTAAAAAATGAATGAAAATGTAGAGATAAGTTACTAATGCCATAATATCCCAATTTCATTCAAATTTTTTGATATTTATAGTATTTATTTCACGACCATTCTACAAGATCATGCTAATAGGCACGAATTCGTCACGTTCATAACCGTAGCTGCAAAAGCCTGTTTTGTTTCTAATTGTATTGAACTTAATTTCAAAATATAAAGTACAGTCCCTTTCCATAAAAATAAGATATAAGCCGATAATCATAGCATATGAAATATATATAGTATATGGAAAACTTACTAAAACAATATTGAAGAAATACTACTTTCTCATCCAAAATGTACCGCTTAACTTGAGCAATGGACAATACTGCAACAAAATGACATAGCAGCACTTGAAACAGTAAGACAAAGGTATTTTAATTTCTTTGTTGCATTCACAGATAATATGAATATTAAAAATATAATTTTGATATCAATAAAGAATCAAACTTACTAATGACTGTCTAAAATATTTATTAAGGGTACAAGAAGTAAAAATTACATTTTATTTTGCGAGAAATATGTTACGTCAGGAGGCTGATACACCGAGTAGCGCAATCCTACGAGAAAAATAAAATCACTTTTACCATGTGTATCATATAATATTTTTTAGTCAGCAGTACTAACTTTCATTTTATTTTAATGCAAATGTCACTAATTGAGTGCCATGGTACATTAACTCTAGATTACAAAGGGGCCCTGTACCAACCGTTATTACAGACGCGTAGTTTGGCAAACTAATTTGGGTAAACTGATGTTTGCAATACAATACTAAATTTAATGGATTGAACATATATGATAAGTAGTTATAAAATACATTTTAATGGTTTTTGTAGATACACCTAATTGACTTTACTTGTACAGCAAACGCTTGGTGCTGTGCACACAAGACTTTTGAGAAGCGTCCGCAGAAGTACAGGGTGCGCCAGAGAAACTTACTTATTTGAAAAAATTCCCGCGCGGTGAGTTGGGCGGTTAGAGGGGCGAGAGGGCGCGTATCTGGAGGGGGAAGTTCCCAAGTTTTTTTCTCCTTCCAGTCAGTTGCCATCATGCTGTGGACTAGAGAGCAGCGGGCCTTCGCAGTCGAGAGCTTCTTTTCTAACGGTCGCTCACTTGTTGCTACGCAACGTGCCTTCCGCGCTCGCTTTGAAATTCCTCCTCACAGACTCGTTCCTGGCCGTATTTCGATTCTGTCGTGGGTTAACTCATTTCGGGAGTGTGGAAGTGTCGCTAAACCCAGAAATGGACTTCAACGGACCATCAGAACTCCGGAAAATATCGAAAGAGTGAGGCAGTCAGTTGTGCGTTCTCCCCGACGTTCGGCTCGCAAACACGCAGCTGCTATGGGAATTTCTGACACCACTGTTCAATAAATTCTGCATGAAGACCTTCAATTTCATCCCTACAAACTGGCTGTTATGCAAGAATTAACTGAACGCGATTTTGTTGCCCGTCAAAATGCACGTGAAATGCTGATTGACAATCTGCCTGAAGACGCGGTCTTTTTTTTCAGTGACGAGGCTCACTTCCACATTTCCGGCTGCGTCAACAAGCAAAACATGCGTTATTTGGGTGGTGTTAAATCCGCGTGAGCTTCACCAGCAACCACTTAATTGCTGGAGCGAGTGTACTGTCTGGGTGTGCGATGTCGGTAATGGGATAATTGGTCCTATTTTTTTGAAGAAAACGAACGCGCCAGTTACCGTGAATGGAGCTCGTACGGACATATCGAGTAATTTTTTCTTCAAAGACTCGCAGAAATGACGTTTAGAATGTGTGGTTCTCAGCAAGATGAGAGCCACAGCACACACAGCACGAGACATCAAATGAAATTTTGCGACAACATTTCCCGCGACCGCCCCATCTCTCTCAAGAGGCGACTCCAATAGGCTGGCACGCTTCCAGATTTGACTCCCTGCGATTTCTTTTATGGGTTTTTGAAATCCTAGTTTATGTCGATCGACCACGGACCAAGCACACTCAAGAACAACATTCGCGACGCATTGCCAACATACCGATTGATATGCTGCAAAGAGTGGATACGAATTTCAAAAATCGGATTCATCAGTGTATGCGCATGGAGTCGCCCATTTATCCGATGTCATTTTCAAGACTGCATGAAAAAAAATTGGGATATTGTATTCTCAAATAAAAAGAATTAAAACAATAACTGAAGTACTTTCGTTTTTATTGACCTTTCAAATAAGTAAGTTTCTCTGGCGCACCCTGTACAAGTACCTTGTTACCAGAAATAGGTATGGGTACAATAATACGTGTGTTTTACCGGCAAGTCACACAATGAAGCTACATAGAGATAGAGAAGTGGGGAGTGAAGAACGTCTAACAAACACCTTTTTAATCTAGGCTTAAGAACAGTTGCACTCCATCAGACGCAAGTATTGTGTATTTATCTGAACATTTGAACATCGTCTCACATTAAGCAGGTTGTGCGTCTAAACGTAAATGCTTTTACTAATTGCTGTCTAAAATAATATTCCAAGTGCATACCTACAATATTTTCGAGGTGCATAATATCTCATCATCATCATCATCATCATCATCAAAATCATCATCATCAAAATCATCCTTAAGTCCAAAACGTGCCTTGTCCCTGCAGTCATGGCATTCTCTTCTCCGCTGTCTGATTCATATCTGCATAGTTTATAATTGTAATTCGGTTTGAAGTTGTTCCAAAATTTTTATTCTTGGTCTCCCTCTTCCTCCTTTTCCAATTATTTTACATGCCGAAATTGTGTTTAAGAATTCGTTGAGCCTCAAAACATTTATGTATTTATGTGTATTTTGCTTACCGCATAACGCTTAAAATTATTCGACTGGTATGTCAAAAACCTCGAAAGATTTGGCTACATGTGTCGACAGAAGGTACCTCTTATTTAAGGTCGTATGAGATGTAGCTGTATCCAACACAAGGGGTTCTTTGGTCCGAGTACTCCGGATTGCAACCAGTCGAGACTTTCCATAACCTTCGCATCTTTCTAGAGCAGCGTTTGCCAACTGGCGGAGAAATGACGTCGGATCTCCGTTCCCCTCTGCAAGCAGGCGATAAGAGAAGCAGTGCGAGCAAAGAGGGGAGGGAGAGATGGGTAGACGGTTGTCGCCGGTGACGAAAACCTTGGCCGTGGCAATCGGCCTTTGCCGATGTTTCAGGCAACATGAGAGCCCATCTACGCCCGTTCATTTTCTTTCGATTTTAGAAGAAATGTTTATTCTTGTAGATACCGTAATAATGGTGAAGTGTTGGAAAGAACTGCAGTATGTTAAAAAGTTCAACCGACAGAGGCATTACGCAGATCTGCAACCTAGAGAAAAATGCGATTTCTGAGAGTTTACAGATAGCCTGCAATCATGAGAAGAGAAAAGGATTTTGCAGATAGTAGGTAATGGAAAAGGTACTGAAAATCACGACGATTTACAAAATTAGCACACAAAACTGTACATGAAATAATCAAGCCTGGACTTCAAATTCTCCAACGTGACCCATCCCGGGAATCTATTTGTTAACAGTAATTACATAGGCAGACAAAATGTTAAAAATATGTTAACCCAAAGACTTGAAACATGTTTCTTTATGTATATCGATGAACTGAATCTGAATCCGAAGTCATAATTACGTCACCACCCTCCAGTTGTTGCTTTTTTAATCGCTGTGGATTTCCGCGATTTAAAAAAAACTAGAGGGTGATGGCACAATTCTGGCTTCAGATTCGGATTCAGCCCATTGACATACATACAGAAAAATGTTACGCCTGCGGGTCTGACAAATTTTTTTTATTTGTTGTGTGTTATTGGTTCAGGATGAACTGAAACGGTTATATTTCATAACATTGAATAAATAAAGTATTAAGTGTTAAAACAGTCTTCTTCAATAATTTTATGTGTTAGAAGAACAGAAATGGAATTACCGGCTACGATAGGGTCGGATATTGCTTTGTGTTATAAAATAATCTACGTTCTATTTTTTTCATATTTTTATTGAATCATAATTATTTAAAAAGGTAATTATCAAGCAAACCTTTCCCCCCCAGTTCCATACCATCATTGAAGCCCTGTACGTCCAGCGCCGCGTCGGCACTGCCTTTGCTCGGCCGGTCCGTTCGGAGCAGGAGAGGAGTTTTTGTGACGTCACAGAGCATTGAGTAGGCAAGCACTGTTGTAGTGTTTCTCGATTCACAACCCCATCTTTAATCAATATTGCACGCGATACTTGTACGCATTCAGCGCGTAATTAACTGCGCGCTATGCTTCATTAGAGGCGGGAACACGCAGTGCAACAAGCGAGAAGTGTCAAACCGGGCATGAGTATTCCATTATTTTTCAATTGATTCGATTCTATTATAAAGAATATGACTAATAGTAAAAATATTCTTGCCACGATTCTATTGTCAACGAATCACTGAGGAAGGAGAATCCATTGTCAGAGAGTGGAGAATACACATTATGGCTTCATATCCGCCGCCTCCGTCCACGCTTGTGGCACTGCGTGCCCTAGCCGTAAATGAAGCATTGCACCCAGTTAATTACGCGCTGAATGCGTACGAGAATTGCATGTCATATGGACTAAAGAGGCGATTGGATTGTGAATCGGGAAACACTAGAAAGACGTGAAGGTCATGCCAAGTCACAACTATTTGAAAACTAAGAGTACTCGGGCTAAAGAAATCCTTGTCGTGATGGATACACTTCATATATGACATTAGATTATAGGCACGTTTTCAGTATTCATATAGCAAAGCCTCTTTAGGCTTTTCATCGAGTAAGCGGAACAATTCCCTGCCAAACATGAATGTATTGAGAGCGATGCGAAAGGCGAAGGAAACCTTCAAAAGGAATTACTAAAAATCTCATCATTATTTCGTCACTATTTACAATGGCGCTCATGAAATGAGAAACCATTATTGCTAACTTTTTTAGTTTACAAAAAAATATTTTGATAATTTAGAAATTAAGCTACCACGAAAAATATAGTTTTACCTCATCGCACTGCAATGTTTCAATTCCATTTACCAAGAAGGGGTGCCCATCAAGTAAAAATAGATAAAACTTAATCTAGAAAATTAAAGGCTAAAATATTTTTTGAGGTAAATCCAACATATTATATTTTTGAGAGAAACAAATGGAATCCTGGACGATATATCTACATTATACAATAGTAGAAAATGTTTTCAGGAGTAGTGAATTTACCTTCTACTATCCGCTGGTTTTTACGGACAAAAAATTACATATCAATTGCAAATGATATATTACAAAATGATGCCAACAGTAGAGATGCCCGTGTGATTTTCCATGAATTTGGTGATTGAAACATAATTTACTTCATGCAAAAAAAGTGAATACTAATAATGCATTTCACTAATCATCGAAATTTCTCTTGAAAGGCAAATATCCAATAAACGTCAGGCTTCAACATTTATTGATTTTACCACTGTAGGTCACGAGACCCGTGCCAAACAGCCTCCCTTCTCACCGTCTCCCGGCCCATCTGATCCCGCCGAAGAAGCCCTCTCATTCTTTCATAACTTTTATATCCTCTGAAAATCGATTCCTTCATTTATTTTTTTCTTCTTGAACTCCTTATTCTGGTTAGGCATTAGCGACTCCTGCTCGCTAAGAAATCTTTGCGAAATACTATGATGGATAATCAACGCAATAATAATAATAATAATAATAATAATAATAATAATAATAATAATAATAATAATAATAATAATACTTCATGACATAAGTATATCATCTAATAAACCGGAAATTGTATGGCATGACAAGAAAAACAAGGAGTGACAAGGATTGATGTCGCTCTCCGTTAGCTCACAACATCCAGAAGAAAAGGAGTGAAAAGGTTATAAAATATCAACCTGCAAATGAGAGAAACGAAATATGGAGCGACGTGGAAACGGAGTTAATTATATCGATAATTCTAGGTTCCACTGGTGAAATTCCCAAGTTCCTGCATGTATCCCGGGCTGAACTGCAACTGAATTATACATTCACTTATACATCCACTGCGAAAGATTGTCATACTAGTCTCATGTGCTGATTATGGCAGTTGAAATGTGTATTTCTTGCTCATGGTAACCGATATGCATGTGTGGAAGTAATTTAAAATGTGATATAAATAATATTAATAATATATTTATAATTAATTGACAATTACTAATTTTATATTTATTATCTCTGGGTAAATATACAATTTAAAATCGTGACCATCAGTCAATCTCCATCGTGGAAGAACTGTATGGAGAAGAATTACAGTCACATCCGAGAGAATTCTAGTAGTTTAAACAGTCTACAAGAAAACATTGCTAAAAAGTATTACTTTTGAGGAATAATATAATACATTATTTGACGTCATGAAGACATTGAAACAACGATTATGTGATTAGGCGAAGAATCTTGTACGCTCCACATCCGGAACCGAATAGTATCACTTGTTCAAACTTAGTTAGGTCCAGTTCTACCAGAACAATCAAAAGCAAACGCCTTTGACAAAGAGCACACTCTCGTATAACACTGCAATAAATTAAATATTTTAACAAAAACGTCTTCATTAATATTGAAATAATTGCTACGTGTAGTACATAGAGTACCATTTTCAGTCAAAATGGAATCTTTTTCATTATTTTTGCATTTTTTCTGAGTTTCTGGGTATCTAACAAAACCTAGTCACTTCTCACATGGCTGGAGGCTGCAATGTTTTTCTTCAATTTTTGCACACATAGGAAAGTAACAATATACGTAGGAGGATATAGTGTTATATAAAATATTATACACATATTTATTGGTTTTTAGGTCGAAAATGGTAAAACGTGCGTGTAACGTGTGAGAAGGAAAAAGCTACGTTAAATGTTCAGAATCAAATTCAACCATAATGATATGATTACAATTATGGTGAATGAAAGATAGCACTACAAAGCATGCTATTGACATGAGAAATTCCAGTATTTATATTTGTGAAAAATAGAGGTCCATAAAAATATGGAAGATATCAAATTTATTAATTTTATTAACAACACCGTCAATAGCACTTGGTACTATAATAATAAACAGTATACATTCCCGTGTATAATATCTTGAATTGTAAAACAATGTGGCAGAGCCCACGCCCGTTTTCTACTTCTCAATTCAATTAATTCATTGAATTATTCGTTCATTACCAGTTATTGCGTCATATTACGCAACCCGAAGAATAACGTGATGAAGCAGGATATATTCAATTGCATGAAACTCGATGTAAATACTACCAGAAAAACAGGTGTTATAATCATTTTGAACGCAATTGTTAATAAATGCAACTTGCTTCATTTTATGCATTGTAGACACACAGGACCAATAAAAAAAATCCTGAAAGTACAGTGCGCCTGCTCAAGAACTGCGCAGAGAACGGGCAGTTTTCGCCCGGGCGATGGCGGCTCGTTCGCCCAGGAGCGCCGTTGCGTGTTACCCTGCCTCGGCGGAGCGGACCAAGGGAGAGTTGTTTCGCTGTACTACGCATTTGCCTAGAAATCCCCCGGGGGAGGGGGCAGCACATTCCGAAAAAATGGTTTAAAAAATATTTGAAAAATGTCATAAAATGTTTTTGCCTCTGTAAAATAATTGTTAATCAAACATTATACTATACTACAATATTTCTAATTTAGTAAACATTTTGCAAAATCTTAACAGAAGATATCCGCGGTCATAAATTCATCACAACGATAGGAACATATTTTCATGCAATACTGACATTTATAATTACAACACACGTCGTAGAAATCACATTCATCAAGTGTCAATATGAACGACACTACAAGAAATCCATATTCAATACATGTACATTACTGTACAACGCATTGCCAAATGACATTAAACTATTAAATTCAGTACACCAGTTTAAGTTAAAAGTGAAATATTTTCTGCTACTTAACTGTTTATAAACAATTAGAGATTATACTGAGCAACAAAAATAAAAATCATTTTATTTGTTTTAACAAAACAATGATTTATAAAGCATTCGTTTACATTTGTATTATATAATTTAAAAAGACTTAATATGCCTGTAACAAGTAACGTACTTCAGCTTCCGGGTAAATGATCATTTCGATCAGGTTTTTGTCCAGTTTCCATGATCCATTGAGCAAATGCCGAGATGGCCTTTTGTTTTGCTTCGGGAAGTAAACGACGCTTCAGCATACTCTCGTTTTGTTGAACTCTCCTTTTGCTTGTAGTGGTAGGACAAGAGCTGGGGAACGTTTTTATTTTGTTAGCAATACAGAAAAATCAAATCTGGAGTTGGTTTACCGATGCAAATAATTTCTTTATAACTCGGGAACGAAAATGTCCAGTTTCTACAAATGTTGCTAATCTCACACTTTTTAAACATTTTATTATAATTATTTATTTTTTAAACTTTTATTCATCTTTCAACTATTTACAGTTAAAATGTTGGGAAGGGTTTGTGGAACTCAAGAAAACGTGCGCAGCGCTTCTCCGGTCTCTTAACTACACTGTCATCACGGGAAAATTGCTTTTATTTACTATTTATGTATTTATTCTCCAAAACTGTGCATGCAGTTAGCGATGAAAACGGGGACATTTTAGGGAAGAGGGAGCATCTGTAGGACAACCGTAGTCTTTTACATTGCTGCTATTTTATAATATATTTTATAGCATAGAATTATTCAAATATGAAATAATATTTTTATTAGATGTGTAATAATATCGTTATAGTAGAATATAGTCTAGGGGTACGCATTGAAACACTTCTTGGCCAAGGGGAAAGGAATGGCGTGAGGCCGGCCCTCAGTCTGAGAGTGTAGAACAGGGCGCTTCAAGTGGGTCGTCCACTTGACTTACCCTGACCAAACACTTAACTGCGGGCCACCAGTTTCAAGCAGATTAATTCTAAGAGTATTAATGCTTTTAAGTTTCCATTACATATCCACCAGCTTCAGTTATTCATCTTTTTTATGTCTTCATTTTTTATGTCTTTTTCTTTGCTTTCAGGGCATTTTTCAAACATTTTAACAATCAATTTTTGCGATGTTTTAGGTCATCAAAATCCGAGCCCTAGAAATCACTAAATGACTTTTGATACATGCAACATACGAAACCTTGTGATGACAACGCCTGGTCAGATTAGGGCAAATTCCATTTGCTTGTCAGTTTATGCTACAATTTTTAGCACCAAAATCTGTATTAGAAGATACTCTTTTCTGTTGTGATTTTGAATTCGAATTTGGAAAAAGCGTCTGAACGGTTTAGGTGCTAGCGTTGATCACAGACAGACATACAGAAACAGACGGACGGACAGACAGACGGCGCCTCTCCGTCAATCAATTTTTCGGATTTTAAGGACCCACAAAATATGAATTATCAATCCACAACGTGTTAGAGGAATTCATTTACTACATACAAGAAGAAGATTTATCCACCTTTCCGGTACTATGGCCCGGCAATAAGAGTTTTTCTGTCGAAAAATCGCCGTTTTCCGACGCAGGATTACAATACTTTCACTTCTTACGATGTAAGGAGGGAAAGTAAAACAAGCGTTCTATGTTTTAGAATTTTAGGAAGCAATACCTTGGAGTTTCTCACGAATGCTCACTATCCCTTGACATAGCTAATAATTAGTGACGATAATCTAAATTTTGAGTCCAAACAAATCTGCAACCCTGGTGAAATATTTTGAGTGATCGATATCACAGTATTTTCACTATTCTAATTAGCGAATTGAAGAAGGATCATGTTAGCATACCAAAGAGGGTAAACAAAGAGTATTCTTCCTTTACGAGAGTAAAGGCATTGTAAACATTGTGCCAGAATGTTATTGGGTTTTAGATGAACATAGGTGTTACTAGTAATGTCAATTCGTCTTAGGACAAGGGAATCTCCAACAGTGTACTTAGGCGTTGTGACGTAGTTCACTAGACAACAATGTAATGTATTAATGCAAATACATACTACAGAGAACTGATTGCTAATTTATCTACAGAGCAATCAGCCTCATTTTGCCTCTAAATCATTTCCCTTCCACTCCGTCCTCTACCACTGCCTCATTAAATGTATTCTCTCCTTTTCAATCTTCTGTCTTTAGCCTTCCTTCTCCCTCTTTCCTTTTCCTGCTTCTCGTTCTCACATACACAGAACCCTACGCTCTCGCAAAGCTATCTCGATGTTCCATTTTCGCAGCGCACAAAGCACTGGCGGCGGTCAGGAACACGTGGCTGGCGGATCGATACCTGCGCGTCGGGATGATGCTGGACCGCGTTGCTATGGGAACGAGCTGCGTCCCTACCCAGCTGCCAGTGCTATTCCAAGGTAGGAAATTAAGCTTCTGCTTCTGTGACTGCGCCCGAGTGTGCTTAAGCGGTGTATGTGTGTGTTCGTACATGTGTATGTTCCTGTGTGCGTCTTGGTAACGACTGGCTCCTTTCTCGCAAAGCTACATGACCTGTGGAGTTTCTCTTTAGTAACTGATACAGGTTTCAAACTCAAAAGGCGAATGCCAATGCACTGATAAGTCGTTGATCGTTCTCCCGTGGAGAGACGTCTGTTCGTTGACGTTTATTGACAATTTGGTGAACAGCTTAATTTCAATTTATTTATAGTAAAAAACAATAAAAACATCAATATGTGGCATATTGGCAGAAGTGGTTGATGGCTTATTGGCTATCGTCGTATCTGCAACGATGATGTATAGAATTTGTAGTTGATTCGTATTCTATTCTTAACTTTCAAGCTAATGCCCGATTATGATGGTTAAGGGATTGCAAGCTGCCCATTAAATTAACAACAAAATGTCGACAAAGATAACAATCTTTGATGTGTCCAAAATAGTTTACATTTGAGGTACAAACAACAGGATTGTAGAATGTTTGAAATAAATATTTGCCAAAAAGTTTGGGAAAAAGCATTTGAAGATTATCACTCAATTAAAATCGACGTTTCTGGACATTTATGTAGATCAACCTAGGACTATATTGTTGTAACTGACAGATTAATGTTTCTGAATCATTCATTCATCTTTCTTTTCAAAAATAAGGTGTTCATCCGTACGATTCTTTAACTAAGTACAACATTTTATTACACTCATGTGAAATTCACATGTATTGAAGAAGACAATAATTGACGTTTCACTCATTTGTATACTATATACTCTATGTACATTATTCTCGAGACCAAATAGTTCAAGCTATTGATGGCCGTTTCATATTCATTTGAAAAAAAAGTGTAGGCCGTTATGCCATTGAGCAAATCCACTATTCCATACGCTGGCGAGACGGTTCACCACTTACTTGCGCTACGTAAGTTTGATAACACTTTCTGAAGGCGTGCAAGTGGAGTAAGGAAATAAGAAATGACAAAGTAATTGCATATAATAAAATAGTGGAAATGACAGGCTCAAACTTCATTAGATTTATTTAATGCAGTTAGATGTGTTGGCAAACATGTCAATATTCCACTACATGACAATTGTATTTGGGAAAATATAACAAAAGATGGAATTGCAGAATTTTATTTATTTATATATTTACTTTATGGTAAACACACGGACCAGAATACAACAGATGCAGTCCAAAAACTACCTACCACAATAAAAAAAAAATATTTATTTCAATATGATACCATAGCAATATAGCAGTCAGTCTTAAGGGGTACAATAAAAGGTTAGTCCCTAGATGGGCACGTCCAGCTTCTCAATCCATTGAACCGCCGTCGGTGTTAGACAGGAAATCCGCCGGATTTCCGCGATAGGCTGTTAACTCACATCTCTGAACTAATTAACCTTCTGGGGACACCACACTCAGTCTGAAGACGGCGTATGCTTTCTGCCGTCTTCCATGTATTGCAAGGCATATCAAAGCCCGACGGTTTTTGGCTGCTTCTGAGAAAATTATGGATTGTAGAAGGTGTATTAACAATCCATTATTTCTCCCATTCTGCTCGGTTTTGGAAATTGCTTTTTTTTTAGTATGCGGTTGTATGAATGGATGGTTTCCGTGATTTCAGTCTATTGAACGAGACTTCTAGGATGTAGTTTGTTTATAGGAAGGTTAGTATTACGGGAGATCTTTCTGAATTTTTCCAGTAGAGCTCTCTGTCTCCTTAGGCCAGGGGGAGAGATGCAGCGCAAGATAGGAAGACAGTAAAACGGAGTCGACCTAATACATCATATTATGGTGCGCATAGAGTTATTTAATTCAGTATCAACCAGATGGACATGTTGGCTTTTCAATCATACTGTAGCTCCATATACCGCTGCTCTGTATACTGAGAGCTGAGGTACCAGTACTTAAATAGCAGTGCCCCAAGTTGACCCACACAGCTTCAGCAAAATACTGTTTCTAGTGTGAGTTTTGACAGTTGTTTTTACAACAGACTGATGACATTTGAATCAAAAACAAATCTGACCGTACATTGCTTTACATAATTCGCTCCAAAATATAAATACGTGTTTTGAATAGAAAACAGAGTAAATAAAATTTAAATGCAACTCCTTTCTGCTAAAAATAATTTTGTGCTCAACTTTTAAATTAGATTTTACTGCATTTACTTACGTATTTTAGTTACGAGAATGAGTTCGAATATAAATCGCATCACCGCGTAGCTATAACAAGTATGCTTGAACCAACCTGATCAAACTTTCAGCCGAAGTTTCACAAATCATTAACGTCGTTCGTAAGCTCCAAACGAGCAGTCAAATTGAACAGATCGATGAAGCAGAAAAGAAGCCAGGTACCGAAAAAGTCGGGCGGGAAGTGGCGCGCCGTACGGAGGAGTGTGCTTTGAGAACTATATCACGACAGCAAGTCCGCCTCATTTGCATCTTTGACAGGGCCCCCCTTTGTATCCAGCGGGTAAGAGAGCCCGTTTACGCCACGTTGCGGTAGCCGAATTCGGCGATAAAATCTATATCACACAAAGCAGCTGGAACTTTCCGCCGGGTGTGGGGGTGGGCGGGGTCGATGCGTCTACACACGAGGCGACGTGGCGGCGTCACGTGGGCTGTTTTCCGCGGTGCTAATTTGGGTATGGTCAGGGAAGATTATGGGCGCGCCGCACGCCATTTGGTGCAATACACACTCGAAAGACGAAGACCGGCAGCCGTGGCTCAGAAACATGCTGCTGCAGCATCGCAGGGAGCGACAGGGAGGGTCCTAAGATTGGAGTTCGGACTGGGGCCGATTTTCGACACGAGATTGAATTCAGACGCCGTCTGAAAGAGAATTCTACTACAAATGCTCCGGTTTTTCCTATTATTACCAGCTAAATGCCTGGGCAGTACTTTAACAAACGGACCATTCTGTTGCAGAATTGACAAATATTGCTGAAAATGCGCATGCGTTCGTTCATTGTTTATGAATGCATATCATCTCTGACCAGGTCGCTACCCTGGACTGTTAACCGAATAGATGCAACTCACCGCAGCTCTCTTGGTTGTTTAGTTTTGTTCTTATGTTTGTCAATTTACTAAAAACAACTAATGTGTGCCTCCGCAATAATAGAGAATTTTGCTACGAGAGGAAAAGGTACCGACTGTTTTGAGCACAAGCATTGGAATCATGCTTACTGTAGTACACGAAAGATAATATTGGGAGTTGTATAGAGCAGAACTGCAATATAAAGTTGATTCTGATAAAATCTCTCGATGGGCATAAATCGTTAAAAAGTATATATATATATATATATATATATATATATATATATATTATATATATATAGATATTATATATATATATATTTGTGTGTGTGTGTGTTGTGCGTGTGCGGGGCGTTGCGTGTTGCGTGTGCGCGCGCGCGCGCGCCGTCGCGTGTTCACTCGTTGTGTGTGGTTGTGTGTGTGTGTGATGTGTTGGTGTGTGTGTGTGTGTGTGTTCTCATTTTGGGCCGTATGTTTTTATGTAAATAATGTTGACTTTTTCATTAATTCATATTTGCATCTCGACTACTAAGCGTCATTTAGCGGGACTCAATACTTGTACAATTTTATTAAACAATAATATAATATAATATTAATATATATAATATAATGATTAATTAATATTAATATAATATTATATAATATAATAATATAATATAATATAATATAATATAATATAATTAATATAATATTATAATATAATATAATATAATATAATATAATATAATATAATATAATATAATATAATATAATATAATATAATATTGTATACACTTAAAACAAACATATTGGATACAATAACAGACTGAATACAGATTAAATACAATTTGTAAATCAAATACAGATTCAGTATAATTCATGCGTACAAACTTAGAACACACAGACAGAAGTTTGAATTATATGTCATTGAGAATATTACGATGACTTTTCTAACTTAGATTCAACACATTATCGAGGCGTTTTTTGCCTGATGATTACATAGCATTTTTTAAAAATTTTATTTATTTTCATTCGGATAGGACAATACGAAGTTCAGTGTTTAATACACTCTACATTTGTTATAATTGCTTATATCTACTTATAATTAACTTAAAATAATATTACTAATAATCTTGCGGGTTCTGTGTATTGGATTTTGGCAGGGGCTTAGCGGGGTTAGGTTTGGTATATTTGGGATGTTCTGGAAGAAGTGGATGGATACAAAAATGATGTGGTCACGTCACACACAGTTTTTAACTGTTTTGACGTAAATATGGTTGGTTATCAGTTCAAGCTGGAATTCTTTATCGAGTTGAGCATTGGAGATGTACCATGGGGGTACCATTTGGCTGCGCTGATTCAAACTGGGCATGCCTACAATAGTAGTGGTCGTATGATGTTTTATACAGCAATAAGGCAGTATTGCATGGTAGTTTAGCTGATTTATTTATTAATGCTTTTAGTTGGTGTGGTTTTATTTTTGCTTGAATAACTTTATTGTCGATATGATTTTCCCAAATGAGTCGTCTGTAAGCGGGGTGGGGTACGTAAGGTATTACGGAAAATATTTTTGCTGCTGTTTTGGACGGATATATTTTCATTTTATTTTTGTCTGCCCAGCTGTCAATTTGGTGAAGGTATAATTAAATATTGATTTTTATTGAGTTTATGGTGTGACCTGATGAATATATAGCCGTGTCATCTGCAAATTGGGCGGTTTTTATTTTACAAAGTTTCGGCTATATACAAATAGTAAAGAGCGAACGATAACGGGGAACCTTGCGGAGGGCTTGCTTCAACCGCTTGTGGGTTGGAGTGATGGTTATCAACTGTAACGGCAAAAGTTATATTGTTAAGGAAGTTTTCCAACTTCCTTAACTATATAACTTTTTATGTGATTTGTATAAGATAATGTGGAGTGTCTATTTCTTTTATTTTATAGTTTAGAGCTTGGTGCCATGTTCTATCGAAGGCTTGAGAGATGTCGAGAAACACCTCAATTGTATGATAGTTTTTGGAATGCCGTGTGGATGTTTTCAGTGATTCTGGGTAGTTGGTGACGCGGGGATACTTTTTCTGTGAATCCCATTTGTTCCATGGGAATGGCCTTTGTGTTGTGGAGATGTACTTTGAATCTTTTTAATATTATTTTTTCTAATAATTTAGATAGCGTGGGAAGCAGACTGATTGGTCAGTAACTATTGGTTAGAGATGCATTCTTATTTGGCTTTGTACTGAAAGAATGATTGCATGTTTCCATACTTGTGGAAAATAACCAAGTCTGAAGCATGAATTGGAGATATTGGTCAAATATGCAGGTCACATATACTATACTGTACTTGATGATGGCACACATGATGTGGCCGTGCGTGCCAACTGGCGCGTCGCGCACTGCCGCTGTCGACTGAGGTCTCTTGCGAAACGGCGGGCTGCGGGATCAGTGTGCGGTTATGGCAAGTGCAGTGAGGGTCGACCTTCCGGCGCGCGTGGGCGGTGTGTTTGCCTCGCGTCCTCAGAAACCGTGGCTTCTAGCTGCGTCCGCCGCGGGGCGTCGCTTCGTCACCACCCGATTAGACTCCTGAGAACCCACTCCAGCGAATGGATAAGGTGGACTTCCTCGTCAAGTGGTATTGTTTTCCAAGCCTTTGGTACTCCCAGTTCAGTAAGTCATTCAGCTCATCTATTATCGTTTACGATTCATTCATCGATCATTCTACGTATCATTCTACGATTATATGGAAAAATAATGTAAGTCATCTCCGTCAACTTAATATAATTAAGTTCGTTACTTGTACGTATTTTCTTTTACGATACGTATAACATAATTTAGGAATATATAAGATTGTATATCAAAATCTCCTCCTTCTCCTCCTTATGAGGGTTGCTATAGAATAGATGATTTTTTAAAAGTTGTACATTTGGAACAATTAAAAATTAACAACAAATAGTTTAAAGAGTTAGTCGATATCGTAGTTCACATAACGCTGTTAATACATTTTAAAGTAATTTTGTAACGTGAGTTTCGGCGGTGACCTACACAGTGGCTTGTGAAATTTTCACTTCAGGGATCTCAACCAGCGGGCAGGGAAAATTTTTAACATCCGAATTAGTCTCCCGATATGTGTACTTGTGTAGTGCATGTAAGAGGGCTGTGTGACGAAAGGGAGAGGATGGGACAAGGATGAGGAAAGAAATATCGCGCGCGGTCCGGAACTCCTTATTAGGGTACTTCTCCGACATTCGGTTTACACTGATAGGAGAAACCATGGAAACCGGTTTGATTTCTCCTGCAGACAGCGGCTGAATTCGATCTAACAAGTGACGAAAATCGCCCACCATCGCGACTCGCACCCTAGAACCTCTCGGCAGTTGATGCCCTGAGCTTCCTCAGACTGTAAAGTAATTTTGATGTGTTCGGATATACATAGAAATATTTATAATTTAAAGGTATAATATTCAAATAACAAATGTCATTGCCTTGCCAATTAAACCTACACCGCACACAGTACAACCAATTTTCAATAACTATAATTTCGAACAAAGTGAGATAGTGTCCAGTTAATAGAAAACACTTCAATTGTTCGCAGTGCGATTTTGCACAATGCACGCAAATCTTTTGGACGTCATGAAACAATGAATTAATAATTTCAAATCCCACAGATCTCTGATTTTCATTTTTTAAAAAGATAATTACATTTATGAAATAATGATGAAAACGCCGCCAATTTTATTAATACGCAATGGATTTATTCAATACAATATAATATCAAATGCCTACATAATTATAACAAAATCGTAAAGACTTATAAAAACGTATAAAAAACTTTAGATTTTTAAAATTATAACATAATTATCAGATCAATATAATATAATTGATGCTTATTTAAGCATTACACATTTATAGGGCGGTATTTTTCCTAATTGTTTTTGAACCGTTACGTATTTCTGCCTTTATTATTAATAAAACAAAAAAGTCCACATTTTTCTGCGGACACCTATTATTTTTTGCGAACCCAAAATGGTCGGCAGACAATTGGTTGGCGACCGCTCAGCTAACGCATAGCTGATGAAGTTGTCAGGGTAATGTGAGGAACATTTGGAAGGTATGTTGCTCGAAAATCAGTGTTGGCACGTATTCTGTTGATCAGTGACACAATAGAGACTATCAAAACATGCAGAAAACTGGATACTTGCAACGGATGTTAAATGCATTGGAACTATTTGTAAATTACAAAGTGTGCACCTCTCTCTCCAAGTATGTTTTCCTGATCGTTGTCATCATTTATGCTATGCGTCTTTCGGGGGCATTGAAGGATACGCCCTACAATAAATTTATTTGGACAAATTCTCAGACAAACTCTCATGATCCTTCACTAATTACCGACAACGTCCGAGTTCCTGAGCGTAGGCGAGAGAGATTATTCACACACTTGTCTTCCCTTTTCCTGAGAAGCTGATTACAAATGTGGTTAGCTTTCCAAAGATGGAATGGTGATCATTGGATGTAAATGATGATGAGTAGGGCCCGGATGTTTATGATATATCATATTTCTTCTTTGTGTTATTTCCATGGAAAACGTAAGATAAGTATTGTTTTATCTACAATAACAAAAATGAATTGTCATGTGTCATATAAAGTCATATTTTGGCTTTATAACTTTGTTCATTTCCGTTCAATTTTCATATTATGGTCACATTTTTCATTGAATTTTCGTATTTTTGTCATATTTTTAATTTTTTTTATTCGATTTTTGCATACTTGCTTGCTTGTCTCAAAGAGATTTTTCATACCTTCTAATTGTTATCTAATTTCTAACAATTATTTGTTGTATGTAATTGTCTTTCCTATAAATATATATGTATGTGAATTAGGAGGGTAAGCTCTATAGATGAAAAAAAGAGCGTAGAAAGCACCAGATACCTGGCTTTGCCAGGTTTTGTGTCACGGGGCGCCAAAGGAGGTGTGAATTATGAATGTGCTAGATATTAAAAGTTAATATTCAATATGATGGTTATTTAAACAGCGAAAAGATTTCTAAGGTTTCGAAAATTCATCCAAAATATTTGAAGTCATATTTAGGGTCATATTTTCATATCTGCGTAGGTCATAAATGCTTGCATATTTCTAACGTTTTTAGGTGATAAATATTCGGCCCCAAATGATGAGAGTAGATTTAGAAACAATACACTGTGGAAATGTCTTTTGCGATGCTTAGTGCTCGTTCGTGTTGTAGTGACAGAAATAATGAGTAATATTAGTGGTGGACTCCGAATTACAAATATACAATGTGATGAACTTTCCGATTAGCAGAGATGAAAGGGAATACAATGTTTGTGGAGAGTATATGTGTATATGCGAATTATCTTCCGTTGACATAAAAAACTAATTAAAAATGTAACACATCACATTTGGTTTTATTACAGGGTTCCGATGATACCTGCATGTATATTCTATACAAGCAGTTATATAAAAAAAATCTTTGAATTTTAATAACTGAATTCGTAATAGCTTCCAAGAAAGCCGCTTTTCCTTGCTGGTGGATATTATAACATACCTCTCATGTGTGTGTGACAAAGCAATTCCTGGAAACCACATAACAAACACACGAACGTGAGTGACTTCAGATCGAAAACTTGTACAATTAGGACCGCGCAAAATTGCTTTTACAAGGTGATACATCGAGCATATGATGACGCGAGAGAACAGAATGAGATCGAAGAAGTTCATCTGAATAGTAAAAGATGAGTGTTTAACGGTGTCGAAAAGTTTTGTGAAGATGCGTAAGCCCAGAGAAAATTATCAAATGTAGAATAAACTTAGTGTGGGTATCAAATAGAAGTACAACCCCAAACGAAGAAAGATTAAAAACAAGGCAAAGAAAAAATAAAATAAGTCAACGATCGACAAAATATTCTCAATTTCTCAGAGAAACTCATCAAGTAGTTGTTTGCAAATTCTATGTGTCCAAAATAACTTACCGCTTTTTGCCTGTAAGTTGTGGGACGCTGTCCGTCTTCCTTCTGTTCGATTCACTAATGCTACTTCACATATACATTTCCTACCAGTAGCCACTCGCTTGAGCGACATGTTGGCAATCATACGTTCTTCGCAGCCAACGTTTCGGTGAGGCACTCGCGTAAGCAATTTGCACATTTCGCAATCGGTTGGGAAAGCAGAAAAAATAAACTGTCATGAACTTAGCCTACAGTGACGATATCACGTGAACGGAAAAGGAGCGACTAGATAACGCGCCGCATCGCATTTGTGGGAATTGAATACGCACTTGCAAGCGAAAATCCGACAAATCCGACAAAAAAAATTGTAAGGAGCTATGAATAAGAACAGGCATTCGAAATTTGAATATACAGCAAAGAAGTTAAAAGTAAAGGAAGTGTAAAAGTACATTGTGCAGTCGAAATATGTAGACTTGGCTCTCTAAATGCAAGTTGGCGTAATTATCGCACGTGGCAGAGAAGTGGCGAATCACAGTAAAAGCAGATGGGTCAATAGCAGACTGTTGAAAGGCGTGAGAGGCATCGATGGAACTAAGCGGATTTGAAGTTGAGAGCAAAGCCCCGTGGACAAGAGGGGTGGCATAGACGTCAGGGACTGGAGACGATCAAATGAAAACCGAACAGAGCGCATATTTTTCTACAAGAAGCGCAGGTATCTTTCTGCGACGTCCGTACGGGAACAGAGAAACTGGAGGACAATACTCAGCAAAAGACGGGAACGCAAATGAGGTCGCGATGGGGACACAACTGGGGAAGCGGGGAGGCGCGAGGGTGACGCGAGCAAAAACGGGGGCGTGGGGATATTGGCGCGTACCGCGGGAGCAATGAAGAGTGAGGGAAACAACACATCGACGAAGAGAGCGGCCTTACAAATGACGGAGACCAAGGGGGAAATGGGGCCATCACCAGGGTGACAAAAGGGGGGAGGGGTTGGGAGAGGGGCGGGGAGCGAGGCGGCGCAGTGGGGGAGGGTGACGATCGGTTGCGATGGCGTTACACTAGCTGCTCGCTGCCTGGCAACAGAGTGGAAGGCGGAGAAGCAAGCGGGCGGGGATGGGTCAATATTGTCGTTGCGCCGCCGGGTACGCTTGCAGCTAGCTGGAAGCTATTTTTGGTGAGAAATGGGATCAGAGGAGGTGGAGTGTCCTAGGAAATATCTCCATCATAAATCTGTGAACAATACACCTTTTTCAAATATGTACTCATGCCAGGAGCCATTATCGAAAATATTTGTTTTCTGTATCCGTCATTGTTTTCAAAAATATAGTTCTAGATATTCTTGAAACCGGAAGTCAAATCCCATGTTGTTGGAGATTTGTGCATGCATTAATATTTGTAAAATGACTTTTTCAGTTTTTATTTTACACATCTAATCCAACCATACAATTTTATGGTGCATTCTACAGATAATGTTCAAGGGACAAGAAAAGAGCTGAAGTCTAGAGAAGCTGGACTTCAATCAAAGGTAGAATCAGGGATATTTATCTCGTTCTAACGTTCTAAGATTCCAGAAAGGTTCCCAACCGCTCACAGTTAGCCGTTCAATGATCACTACGTCGAGATCAAGGGTGAGAGTGGTTGACACATTATACTGGCCTTATCATTTGCATCTAAAGTAGAGGAGGGGAGTACATCTGATGCAGCAACAATCGGGATCTACGTTATTCAGTACCTAACTGAAACCCAGAGCCCATGTCATTTTATCAAAGATCTTAATTTTAATCATATTAGCTTAAATACTCTTGGGAAACATTTATTTTCGCCTAACCACCGAATGCATTCAAACTGCTATCTAATTAATTGTAAAGTATGATTATTTTTATTGCTTTTTCGTTCCTCCTCCTTCAGTCGCATTGTGCCCTTCGGTTTATGCGATTTCACGGCACGTGCGAAAGCACGAAGAGCGACCATTCAATTGGAGGGCACGTACGAGGATAAGTTACACGTATAAATGGCTCAAAATCGTGCAGATCGTGTTCAGAAGCGGGTACATACGTAGCGGTATTCCGGAGGGGGTTAGAGAGGGGCAGCCGCCTGAGAGCTCGGCGTCCGGCATTTGAGCCCCGGGCATGGCGAGCTCCCGTGGGGCTTGTTATTACGCTATTCTGCGAATCTCGGATTACGAGCCGGAGGCCAATGCGTCTAATTGATTCTCCGAGAACGCGCGTTCGCAGAGCCACTCCACAGTCCCATGCCGCGTGCGAGTGTCCCAGAACATTCGCCTGCCCGAACGAGTGCTCCCCCTTGGAACATTAACTATCTCGTCAAGCAGATCCCCACTCTCGAAACGTGCAGCCTCCGCTATATTTTATCTGAGGAAATTGCGAACTAATTCCAGGAGAGATCCTTCTTCAACGCCCATAAACGTGGACTGCCGGTGCCTCCCTAATTAATTCCAGTGAGCTTGTATGTGGGTATGGTTCGCGAAAATGTAGCGAGCGTCTGATACAGCAATAATTCCGATCTACGTTACTTGATACGTACCCGAAATGCAAAGTTCTTACAGTTTCTAAAAATAACCTTCGTTTTAGCAATATAAACTTAAATTGGTACCCATAGAAAATTTATTTATTTGGTCTTACCCCATGATTTCTTTCAAATAGTATCTCGTTATTGGAAGTCACGATTTTTTATCTGACCTCGGTCGAACAGTGTGCAATTTTGATAGTAAATCACGTCAATTTTGCATGTAACTCCAGTTGTATTTTGAACTTTAGTCTCGGAAGATACTCTAATATATCCCAAAAATTAAAAATGTGAAAGAAAATATGCAAAAATATATGCAGACTCCTTTCTTAAAAATACTGAGCTTCAAAACTCATATCACCAAAAATCACAATTGTTTGTAATAACAACTGAAATGCGAAACAGTTTTCAACATGAAAAATAGCCGTCGACAATATTTATCTTCCAATTAAGTGTATCAAGAAACTGCATTATTCGCAAACACTATTTTCCAAGAGTCGTTAAAATGATGATAGAGGTAAGCGATTTGTAGGCAAATTGAAAAGAGAAATTCCACACAGCACTGAAAACTTTCCATTAAAATAAGAAGATAAAAATACAAATTATATTTTTTATGAAATATTGTTTACCAAATTGTTAACTTAAAATGATTACTTTAAGGTTCGTAATTAAAACTGCACCGTGTCATATAACGAATTAATAATTCCTATTATGACTGAATAAAAAGAGTGAATGACATTCTTTATAAAGTATATATTGTTTTTTGTTTTTCTTATTTCTTGGAAACCTGTAAATTTATCACCATAATTTTCATTTCCAAAATCCCTCATTTTTCCGAGAAATGACGGATTTAAAAAAAATGAAAAATGGTGGTGAATGATGTTTTTGAAAAAAGATCCAGAATAAGTGGGATGGGGGATTTGAGATATATGCTCCCCTTCCCACAGTCCCACTTCCCAGGAGTTCGCCTCATGGCTCTCCAAACGAAGCATTGTGCCGCCGTCGCCGCCCAGGTTTGCGGTGGTGGCGTCGAGTCTAGTGTTCGGCGCGGGCGCGCTCATCCGCGCAGCGGTCACGGCAGTCGCCGGTAGTGCCTCGGGAGGCCGCCGGCCGGCCCGGAGGCGGCAGTAGTGACGGCGGCGACGCGGAGGCGGCGTTGGAGGCGGCGGTGGCGACGGCGGTGGCGGCGGAGCAGCCGGCCTGGTAAGTCAGGCATTTAACAGGTCGGGCGGGTTTTTGTGTGGCAGCGGAGCCGTTGCTGCTGTTGCTGCTGCGGCGGCAGCGGCGGTGGCGAGGACAGCAATAGTAGCGGAGGTGGCGGAGGAGGAGATTGGACCTGCATACGAAGGAAGAAGTAACTCTGAGATTGTGAAAATTGTGAGAATAGTGGATACAGAAAACGAGAAAGAATGGAGTCAGGCAAGAGGCAGCAACAGCAACTGGTCTCGGGTATCACTGGCGGAGGCAGGATGCAGAAAAGGATCCCAGGCGGTCAAATATAATAGCAGCTGCGGGAGGTGATCCCAGTCCGGAAATTCCTCCCATTTTTACATCATGTCGGCGGTGATGGTGTAATGGTTAGCATATCGGACTATATAACCAAGTTGGTGTGTTCAAGCACATCGAAGCAGTGGATTTTTAACGGCGAAAAAATCCTTCGTACGCCTTCCTTCGGAGGGGAAGTAAAGTCGGCAGTCCCATGTTAGTAGATTTACTTGCATGTAAAAGATCCTCAAGCCGAAATGACGCCTCTGAGCTACATTCAAATCGCCTGTTTCGTCGCCCAAGAAATACCTTTCTGCGCAAGTGGGTGAAAGGAGCGTCGCGAAATTTGCGTGGTCAGACGGAAAAGCGGGCCTGATGTCCCGAATCTCGCCACGTAAAATAAGGCATCAATTCAATTCGAATGACAAACAATAATCGACAAATCACGGATAGTTGCGCGAATTCCAATTAAGGCGAGCGGGCATAAATAACAGTACCTGACAGTTTGGGCAAAATCATGATTACTGCCATCTACGAAAAAGTGTAAGAGTTTGACCTGGAGGTCCCAGGTTCGAGTCCCGACGGTGGCAGGATTTTCGATACTGGCTTGTTAGTTCGGGCGAATTCAGTCGCTGTCTGGAGGAGCATTCTCGCGGCCGGCTGTTCTGATCGGTAGTTTTCCGTGGTTTCTGCGATTAACACCAGGCTAATGCCGGAGCTGTACCCCAACAAACTGCCCACGGACCGAGCGCGATCTCACCTTCCTCTTCCTTGCCCTATCCTCACCCCTTACGCACACACTTTCACAAACGTTCACAACACTACCGGACATGCCGGGAGACCCGCCAGGATTTAAGAGCTTGTGCTGGGGCGGTGCCCCACTGGTGGGACCTGGTTGAGGGAAACCCCGTTAGCCGACGGTAGGTCGGCGCAGACTCTCACCATACAGCGGGGGAAAGATCACCGCCATCGCCCGAGCAAAAAAACATGCATTACACTTACAGGACTATTGACCGTGGTAGTTGGCGTGTCCGGAATCACTAAATATTCTTCACTCATTGACATATTTGTAGGTATTGCTGTTTATGTATAATGGAAGCGGGAATTCAAATGGCTTTAATGAAAATAATTTTGTCACAGGTTTCGTTACGTTAAGCTTTATTTTTCAGGTATTAGCGCATGTTCTACGTAAAATCAGATGATTTTGTAGCTGTGTTTGACGATATTTTTACGAGTTCCCTGAGAGGTGGTGTGCAGTGCAATCAGCAAATTGGACGATGTGATTAACACATAACAGGGGAGAAATAGTGAACCTTGGGAACTCCGCCAGTAATTTTTCTTAGATTTCAATAATATGTGTGGCTATAAACTGATGAAAATGTTTCACTGAAGGTGTAACTTTTGATAATATAAATTAGATACTTGGGTGAACCTATTAAACCAGCTCATAATAGAAGGTTAGATGCCTCACAACTGTGATTGCTTGCTAAAAATCTATTAATGCGTTTATTGTATGTTTTCGTTTTCGGCATGCAGTGTGAATATATTCTGTGGATTTTAATGATTGGCATGTAATAGAGTATTGAAATAAGCCAAATTGAAGGAGTGGAATAAATGCTTTCTTTTCATAAATACTCGTATATATTTATTCAATCTGAAAAGAATTAATTTCTTCAAGACATTTGATATGACAGAGTATGCTATTAGATCATTAATTTTATGCTATTAAAAGTTTTTTAATTTGGTTATGCTATTAAAATGTTAGAGTTCTGGTATTGGGTGAATGGTTGAATGTTTGTGATTACTTCTTTCGCTGCTACGTGGGAAAGCAGCTCAGCGACATTTACGTAGCCTGGCACAAGATTGGGCCTGATGGCCTGAGCCTCGCCAGGAAAATTAAGGTATAATTGAACTGAATTATGCATTTTATTCTCCAGACGGCAATGCTCTTGAGAAAAAGAATGATGAACATTGTAAAGAAAGCAGCGCTAAACAGCGAAACCTGGCGGTTGGCTCAGGAACCTGAAAAACGGGCCGAAGTCGCCGATGGCCCAGCGAGCCGCTGAGCAGGCGCGGGGCGGGAGAGTGCGTGCTTGGAGGCGGCTCGCCGTCGCGTCCTTGCGCCGGTCTCGTCTTTTTGTGGCCGAGTGAGTCTTTCATCCTTTTTCTGCTTCTCGCATTCTCGTTTTGTTGTTGGCCTTTAACTCTCGCCGTCTCGTTCATACTCTCTTGTTTGGTTTTGCGAGGTCTGCGCAGAGTGCTGGTCTGGCACAAACAGTGGGAGATTCATGCTGTCCGTTCTGTCCGTACATGGTGCACTCTGGCCATGTGTTGACATAGCGTACTTGCTCTTCGTAGAGTAATTTTCTTTATGGGTTTCATGCTTTCAGGTAAACGTTGGACTTTCTCTAAGAGTATTTATAATTTCCTGTTTATGATCAGGTGATGGTTTATAACGTGACCCTTATAGTACACAATGGTGGGAAAATAGATCTTGAGAAAAGATGTAGGCTTTTTGTTATTTATTGACACTCGGCAAAAATAAGATACAGAACCCATCTTATACAATGAATTCGAAACTGCGTTCGGGTTAGGTTTCGTTAAATTGAAATGCACTAAAGGTATGATAGGCGTACAACAACGGATGTAAAAACAATTTTAAATTGTATAAATATGAATACATAAAAAAATATAATGGATCAAAGGTCAATTTTGGTTTTCACGAACTGTAATCGCTTTATAACCACTTTGAAAACGTACAAAATGACATTTTTTCAAAGTATGAGGAACTGTATACGCTGACAAAAAATGATTTTGGAATCGAAAAAATTGCAGGAGTTAAAATTAATGTCATGAAATTCCATTCGTAATAACCCGGTTTGTACAAAGCATTGTGTATGGAGAAGCATCTAAATACCAAAACATAAAATGGCCTGGTTAACATTTATCAATTTCAATGCGGATTCCGGCAACTTCCGCCAGTCAATAGTACACATCCTTTAGTTACATTTCCCATTATTGTGTTTCATCATTGCTTTCAACAGATAACTTGTTAATAAGGTTTAAACAATGTCATTTAGAAAACTCTTCAACATTATTTTCAATGCATTTCAAATTTAATATAAATGTTGTTTCCTAAAAGGATGCGTACTTGTTCCCGAAACAATGAATTCGAAAATATTAATTTCATGTTGTGTAACGATGTCCCGTTTACACAACATGAAATTAATGAAAAATCTGATCTAATAGTTTCATGCATCAATACTTTAAAGATTGTGGCTAATTTTCGAAGGATAATCGAACACACGAACATTTTTCCCTGGAAGCGGAAAGAGTTTTCAGGGAGTGTAAGAACAGGTTCCCTGTTCGACAATTTGAGCGACGCCGCAATTTGGGAGCTAGCTAAACCGGGTAACGCGGCGCGTGACTGGAATGGGTGAGAATGTTCACACCACGAAACCAGTGCCCGTCAGGATAGTACTGGCACTGGAAAGACTCGGTTACTCTTTTATGTACTTCCCTGCTAGAATGACCAAGTTCTTAGCTTTAATTACTTATACAAAAATTGGTTTACACTGATGCTTAAACTGGTTGAAATTGTGTCAGTGCATCGCTCTGCCGTTTCTCGAAAATTTTAAAGGAATTCGAATGGTCAACTTTGTCCCAAGTACATTATATACATTAAGTTATGTAATTTTATTTTATTTTACATATTTCTTAAATAAAGTTTTTTTGTACTCCAGCATTATAAAATAACCTTTTCTGTTGCAAGAAATCGTTCATAACCGGGCATTTTTCGGCACAAATGATGACGTATTAGATTTTATGTCACGAATGATTGCGTCATCACACATTCAGCCAATCGTTAGCGAGAGAATCGGGGGGAGGTAGAGCTAAACGGAACAACCGACCATCGTTTACTCGCAAGAAGTCAAATACCCGAGTCGTCACAGGGAAGTTGTTTCACAAAATTAAGTTTGATTCTCTTATAAATGTATAATGCTGTTATACAAAAAATATAGTATGAAACTCCTTTATCATGTTGCTTTATAACATTCGTACAAATTTGAAAACTCCCTCGTTTTCAAAACATGTAGTCATGCAATAAAGCTTAATTTTATTAACTAATTTCATAAACTACTATTATGCGCATTCTTCCATTTCTAATAACAATTTGGCACCATTAGAGCCTTTTTATTAAATTCAGAAATATTTTGGGATAGTGATAAAGATAATATATTTTTACGTAGTCTGATAGACAACATCGGCTCATTAGATGCAATTATTACAAGTTTTTGTTAATAAACCTCACACGTAATTAAATACAACATTCAAATGTAACTGCACAAACGTAGTGACATAAAAACTGCGTATTTGTGTCAGTCCAACGATGCACATGAGCGCACCAATCCACATACTTGACACAACGTACCTGTTCTTTCACGAATTGTCGAGTGAGTCTAGTTAATAGCAAAAGCACGGTTCAAAAGCGATAGCTACCTGGTTTTGAATCATTTCAAACATCTGTCAGGTTATTACAGAGCAGCAGAATGGGCAGAAATCAAAATGAAGTAACTTCTGAATAGAAGCGGTGATGACTGAGGAGGTAAAGAGACATCTGTATATAACATTTAAAATGGAATCCCTACTGTTTAGCAAGATCAAGGAATATCAATCAAAGGCAGACCTCCGACCTTTCTCTCGACAAAATCACAAAAGACCAGCATGTGGATCTACAAAGAAATGATACCTGTAGATCATTTTAAATATTCAGTAATGTATGAAAAAATCCCGGTATCCGAAAAGCTTTTATTAGGTATATTAAATGGAAATGATTCTGCATGAAACCACCTTTACATATTAGCTACCTCGATTGCACAAACGCAGAAACAAATAAAAATGAATTCCGGCAAAATTAACAGTTAAATGTATTATTAAATGCCAATCTAATGTCAATCAATAAATGTATTTCAATTAAGAGAAAATGCGAAATGGCAGCCACACATGAATTTCGTATTTACAAAATTGCCATGCCACTTCTACAGTTACTTCCGTGTTTCAAGCTCTCGCTAGAAAATTAAGAAAACTCCAACTCGCAGACTTCAAAGGTACTATTCGAAGCGGACCTTCTTCCCAGGAAGCCAGTATCTTTAGCAGCAGCCTTACACCCGGTCCTCCCTCGGCCGCGAAAGGACAGGCTCCGAGGCCGCGGGATCGTCGTCCGCTGGCGAGCGAATACACCCGCAGCTGTCTGCAGGATGCGCGGTGCGGTGCGCCGGGGTGGGCGCTTGGGCAAACAGCGGGTGGGAGATGGCGTTGCGGGACGGGATGGGGTGGAGTGCAACGCAGCGTGGTGGGAAGTGCGAGGAGGGTCATAGCGGCGTACAGCAAGACGGGTGCGGGTTGGGAAACGCCTACGTGTGGCGGGGTGTGGCGGGGCGAGAGAGCGTGTGAGAAAAGGGCAGGACGGGAAAACGACTGGGCGGGTTTGGGTGGGGAGGAGGCGACATTAAGAGGGCGATGATGGCGGGAGTAAGATTGGTGGCGGAAGCAGCGGGACCAAAAACAGCGTAGTGAAAGGCGGGATGTTGGCGGTGGTGACAGACGTCACCATTGGGTAGCAGAATGGCAAAGAAGACGGTCGGTAGCAACGGATGGCTGGTGGTGACGTGGGGTGACTGGGTCAGGAGTGGACAGAAGACGGCAGTCGACTATTGCACGAAGAGGCGAGGTGGCACACGGCATGACTGTGGCGGAGACGGGCGGCGGAGACGGGCGGCGGCGTCGGGCAGCGAACAGTGGACAGTGGATGAGTGCACCAGCCTTGAGAATGGGGAAGGCGGTGCGGGCGGGGAGAAGCGAGCAAGCGCCGCAAAAGTAATCACGGTAAGGCAAACAGCGACGCCCACGGGAGCGAGCGTCCCAGCACCACGAGCTCACTACTCATCCGCGAAGCAGGCTGCAGGGAGCGAGGGATACTCGCAGACACAGGGCACACCCGTCGTGCGACCTAAGTATGAATCACCTAAGGATGGTATCTTTAAGGTTTAACCGTGGAAACACCTTTTTCAGTCGAGGAAACAACAGGAAAGCCGACGAAAATGGCGTGGCAAGGCACTTGAGGGATAGTGTGCATGGCATATCTCCTTAAAAGTCACTATTATAATTTTCCAAAAATTATGGAAGATCCTGATAAGGTCATGTTGATTTTTACTATCAAATGTACATACTACACTTCTAATCAGCCAATGTAAAACATTATTGAACTGATCCTAAAGGCACTCTACGCAGTTATTGGATTAATTTTCACGCTAAATGTTATGATAATTCATTCGTGAACATTAATCTTGTCAATTCGTCGTAAGATGTTATCTCCCTCATCCTGTTACGGAGAATTAAATGACCGTCGAAACAAAATATGAATTTCCGGAATCCTGAGAATTGGTGAGAAGAATAAGTAGATTTATTAGCAGAGGTAACATATTGTTTCTCAATGGTTACATGAGGTGACTGTTGAGACCAGGTGTGTACGATCATGTATAGTCACTAATTTCATACATAAAACTTAATACAAGTTTAATAACTAACTTCTTATATTAAAAAAAAATCCGAGTTAATATTTTGCAGTGACCCAAAGTACCCGTAAGATGTTTAGGCAAGAAATAAATCGGCCGATCAAAATAGTTCAAAGGAGATACGATATTAATCATTCCCTAGGCAGACGAGCGGCGGTGGCAGCCTACTCGTCGGGTCCGCCAACGTCGCGGCCGACGCAGCCGTCGCGAGACGGCAGCAGGACGGTGAAGCCGCCCTACCTCGCGCCGCACCGCCCGGCCCGCAGAGGCGCGCACGCCGAGACGCGCAGCCGCTCCACGGCCCGCTCCTGCCCGGTTCGGGGGCCGCGCGGCGGGGCGCGAGGGCGCGTGCGGTGCGGCGTGCCGGTGCGTGCGGCGCTGCGCTGCGCTGCGCTCTTCCACGCGGCCGCGTGCGTAATTGCATGAGGTGCGTCGTCGCGCGCGTCGCTCCCCGCCCGCCCCCCTGCCTTGCCGGCTGCCGCTCCCCCGCCCCAACGCCCGCCACAGCTAGGCTCCCTCGCCGCTCGTATGGCAGGTGAAGCCGTAGACCGGACGCCGCGTGCCAGCGCAGCGCGGCCGGGCCGGCGGGCCGCGAGTAGGCGCCTGCACCTCCTGCTGCCGTCTCGCGACGGCTGCGTCAGCCGCACACGCGAACGTTGCCGGACCCGACTCATAGGCCCACCGCCGCTCGTCTGACCTAGGGAAGATTAAATATCGTATCTCTTTGAACTATGTTGATCGGCCGATTTATTTCTGCCTAAACATCTTACGTCTTGTCACTGCAAAAATTAACTCGGATTTCTTTTAAATATAAGAATTATATTAACTGATTAGTTTTATGTATGAAATTAGTACTTACATGATCGTACACACCTGCTCACAGTCACCTCTGTAACCATTGAAAACATATGTTACCTCTGTAATAAATCTAACTTATTCTTATTTGAAAGACCTTGTAGAATCCATTCTCAACGGGTCTAAGCTTTTTTAGTTTGCTGTGTATTATCAAGCCCTGCATCAGACGATCGTCTGCTAATCCTTAGTTATTACCAAAGATTGTGATGGGACTTATCAATCCTGACTGTCCTCATAGGTCAGCCAAAAACATTTCGACATTTCAAAAATAAATTAACTTTGAATTAGCGAAGAATATGAGTCAGTGTATTTACTTAGTTTTGTTTAATTATTTATTTAAACTATTTTAACCAGTGTTAGGCATATATATATTATATTAATTTAATATATATTATAATTTATAATATATATAGATATAATATATAACTGAATCAGGGAAGACAGGGAAGTTAATCCTTCGCCGCACTCACGCTCACCTTCTCAGGATTCCGGATAATTCATATTCTTGTTTCGACCGGTCATTAATTTCGCGTAACAGATGAGGGAGATTAACATCTTACGACGAATATAGATTAATGTTCACAATGAATATCACTTACATTTAGCGTTGGAAATTAATCAATAACTGCGTAGAGTTCTTTAGATCAGTTTAATAATGTTTTACATTGCTGATTAGAAGTGTAGTAGAATTGAAGGAAAAATCAAACATACCTTATCAGGATCTTCCATAATTTATGGAAAATTTAATAGTGACTCTGTAAGAGATATCATCCACTATCCTCAATGCTTCCGCCATTTCGTCGCTTTCCTGTTGTTTCCTCGACTGAAAGTTTTTCCACGGTTAACCTAAAGTACATCCTTAGGTTATTCATATTAGTGCCGAGGGTCTGTGCTGCAGTATCCCTCGCTCCCTGCAGCGATGCAGCTTCGCGGCTGAGTAGTGAGCTCGTGTGCTGGCACGCTCCTCCCGTGGCGTCCTTGTTGCTTACCGTGATTACTTTTGCGGCCACTGCTCGCTTCTCCCGCCCGCGCCGCCTCCCCATTCTCAAGGCTGTGCACTCTCCACTTGTCCACTGTTCGCTGCCACGCCCGCCCGTCTCCGCCGACCCGTCTCCGCCACAGTCATTGCCGTGTGCCACCTTCCTCTCGTGCAAATAGTCACTGCCGTCTTCTGTCCATCCTGACCCATCACCCACTCACCACCAGCCATCCGTCTACCGACGTCTTCTTGCCATTCTCTACCAATGTGACGTCTCACCACCCCAACATCCCGCCTTTCACTACGCTGTTGGTCCGCTGCTTCGCCCCATCTTACTCCGATCATCGCCTCTTATGTCGCCTCCTCCCCACCAAACCGCCCAGTTCTTTCCTCCTGCCTTTTCTCACACGCCTCTTCTCGCCCGCCACACCCGCCACACGTAGGAGTTCCAACCCGCACCCTCTTGCTGTCGCCCTATGACCCCTCCTCGCTCTTCCCCGTCCCGTCCCGCAACCATCTCCCACCGCCTTTTGCCCAGCACCCACCCCAGCGCACCCACCGCGCATCCCAGACAGCGGCGGGTGTATCGCCGCCACGGACCGACGATCCCGCGGCCTCGGAGCCTGTCCTTTTCCGCGCAGGAGACCGGGTGATAAGGCTCGCTGCTAAGATAACAGCCTCCTGGGAAGAAGTTCCGCTTCGAATGTACCTTTGAACGTCTGCGCAGTTGGAGTTTCTTAATTTCTAGCAGAGCTTGAAACCGGAATAAAACTGTTGACGTGGATGCAATTTTTTGTAAATCCGAATGCATGTGCTTGCCATTTCGCATTTTCTCTTTAATTGAAATACATTTATTGATTACTTAGATTGGCATTTAATAGACATTTAAACCTGGTTAATTTTGCCGGAATTCATTTTTATTGTTCTGCGTTTGTGCAATCGACGGTAGCTAATATTAAAGGTGGTTTCATCAATCATTCATTTAATATACCTTATAAAGCTTTTCAATTTACCGGATTTTTCATACATTACTGAATATTTAAAATGATCGACAGGTATCATTTCTTTGTAATCCCACATGCTGTCTTTTGTGATTTTGTCGAGAGAAGACGGAGCGTCTGCTTTGATTGATATTCCTTGATCTTCTAACATGATTCCATTTTACAATGTTATATACAGATGCTCCTTTACTCCCAGTCATCACCGCTTCTATTCAGAAGTTACTTCATTTTGATTTCTGCCCTTCTGCGCTCTGTAATAACCTGACAATGTTTTGAAATGATTCAAAACCAGGTAGCTATCGCTTTGAACCTGCTTTTGCTATTACTAGGGACTCACTCGACATTCGTGAAAGAACAGACTTGTAGTTCAGTATGTGGATGTGCGCTCATTGTGCATTCGTTTGTGGACTGAACACAAATACGCCATTTTTATGTCCACTACGTTTGTTGCATTACATTTTAATGTTGTATTTAATTACGTGTGAGGTTTATTAACAAAAAAAACTTGTAATAATTGAATCTAATAGCCATTGTTGTCTAAAGACTACGTAAAAAATATATTAATCTTTATCGACTATCCCAAATATGTCTGAATTTAATAAAAAGCCTTATGTGCGCCAAATTTTCATTAGAAATGGGAAGAATGCGCATAAATAGGATATTATGAAATTAGTAACTTAAAATTAAGCTTTATTGCATGACTACATGTTTAACGAGGATTTTTCAAAGTTGTACGAATTTTATAAAGCAACTGTATTTAAAGGGTTTCATACTATATTTTTGTATAACATCATTATACATTATAAGAGAATCAACTTAATTTTGTGAAAAATCTTCCCTGTGACGACTCGGTATTTACTTCTGGGTAAACGATGTCGTTGTTCGTTGAGCTCTACCTCCCCATTCTCTCGCTAACGATGCTGAATGTGTGATACGCCAATCATTCGTGACATAAAATCTACATACCGTCATCATTTGTGCCGAAAAGCCGGTTATGAACGATTTTCATTGCACAAAAGTCTATTTGATAATCGGAGTACAAAAAAACTTTATTTTAAGAAATAGTAAAAAAATAAAATACATAACTTAATGTATATAATTACTTGCGAAACAACAGCTTAGACCATTCGAATCCTTTTAAATTTTCGAGAAACGGCAGAGCGATCACTGACACAATTTCAACCAGTTTAAGCATCAGCTGTAAACCCAATTTTTATAAGTATTAAAGCTAGAACTTGTCATTCTAGCAGGGAAGTACATAAAAGGTACCGAGTCTTTCCAGTTTGCCAGACTATCCTGCGGACTGTTCGTTGGTGTAACATTCTCACCCATTCCAGTCACTGCGCCGCGTTACCCTTTAGGCTAGCTCCCAAATTGCGGCGTCGCTCAATTTCGAACAGGAACCTGTTCTTACACCCCTTGAAAACTCTTTCCGACTTCCAGGGAAAATGTTCGTGCTTCGATTATCCTTCGAAATAGCACAATCTTTAAAGTATTGAATGCATGAAACTATATAATCAGATTTTCATTAATTCATGCTTGTGTAAACGACATGTTACACAACATGAAATTAATATTCGATTCATTGTTTCGGAACAAGTACCGCATTCCTTTTAGAAACAATTTATATTAATTTTGAAATGCATTGAAAATAATGTTGAGATTTTCTAAATGACATTGTTTAACCTTATAACAATTATCTGTAAAGCATGATGAAACACAATAATGAAATGTAACTAAAGATGTGTAATTGACTGGCCGAATTCCGGAATCCGCATTGAAATTGATAAATTTACCAGGCCATTTTATGTTTGTATTTAGATGTTCTCCATACACAATGCTTGTACAAAACGGGTTATTACGAATGGAATTTCATACATTAATTTTAATTCCTGCAATTTTTTCATTCCCAAAATCATTTTTTGTCAGGCGCATTATACAGTTCCTCATACTTTGAAAAATGTCATTTTGTACGTTTTCAACGGGTTATAACGATTACAAGTTCGTGAACCAAAATTGACCTTTAATTCCATTATATTTTTATATTCATCAATTTATACAATTTAAATTCGTTTTTACATCCGTTGTTGTACGCCTATTCATACCTTTAGTGCATTTTCAATTTAAACGAAACCTAACCCGACCAGTTCGAATTCATTGTTAGATGGGTTCTGTATCTTATTTTTGCCAGTGTCAATAATAACAAAAAGCCTACATCTTTTCTCAAGATCTAATTTCCCACCTTGTGCTTACTATAGGGTCACGTTATTAAACCATCTCACTGATCAAAACAGGAAATTATTAATACTCTTGAGAGAAAGTCTCCCAACGTTTACCTGAAGATAACCCAAAAGGAAATTACTCTACGAAGAGCAAGTACGCTATTCAACACATGGACCAGAGTGCACCAGGTACGGGCAGACATGGACAGCATTAATCTCCCACTGTGTGTGCCAGACCAGCACTCTGCGCAACCTCGCAAAACCCAACAAGAGTAATCGACGAGACGGCGAGAGTTAAAGGCCAACAAGCAAAAATCGAGAATGCGAAGAACAGAAAAAGGATGAAATATCACTCGGCCACAAAAACGAGACCGCGCAAGGACGCGACGCGAGCCGCCTCCAAGCACGCACTCTCCCGCCCCGCGCCTGCTCAGCTGCTCGCTGGCCATCGGCGACTTCGGCGTTTTTCAGGTTCTGAGCCAACGCCAGTTTCGCTGTTTAGCGCTGCTTTCTTTACCAATGTTCATCATTCTTTTCTCAAGAAGCATTGCCCGTCTGGAGAATAAAATGCATAATTCAGTTCAATTATACCTTAATTTTCCTGGCCGAAGGCTCAGGCCATACACCCAATCTTGGCCAACTACGTAAATTCGCTGAGCTGCTTTCCACGTAGCAGCGAAGAAGTAATCACAAACATGTCAACCATTCACCCAATACCAAACTCTAACACTTTTAATAGCAAACCAAATTAAAAAACTTTAATAGCATTTTTAAAATTAATGATCTAATAGCTACTTCTTCATATCAAATGTCTTGAAGAATTAATTCTTTTCAGATTGAATAATATATCGAGCATTTATGAAAGAAAGATTTATTCCACTCCTTCATTTGGCTTATTTCAAATACTCTTTAATCCTCATTAAATCCAGAATATAATTTCATCACTGCATGCGAAAACCCGAAAACATACAATAACGCATATTAATAGATTTTAGCAAGCAATCACAGTTTTGAGCATCTAACCTTCTATTATGAGCTTTTATAGGTATTCACCCAAGTATCTAATTTATATTATCATAAGTTACACCCTCAGTGAAACATTTTCATCAGTTTATACCACACATATTATTGAAACTCTAAGAAAAATTACTGGCGGAGTTCCCAAGGTTCACTATGTCTCCCCTGTTATTGTATCACATCGTCCAATTTTGCTGATTGCACTGCACACCACCTCTCAGGGACCGTAAAAATATCGTCCAACACAGCTAACAAATCATTATGATTTTACTTTTCTAGAACATCGCTAATACCTGAAATAAACCAAGTAACGAAACCTGACAAAATTATTTTCATTAAAAGCCTGATTCCCGGCTCCTTTACATAAACAGCAAATACCTACAATATTCCATGAGTGAAGAATATTTATGATCCGGAACACGCAACTAACCACGGTCAATAGTCCTGTAAAGTGTAAATGCATGTTTTTTGCTCGGCGAATGCACCACCACACCACCCGTCGAGTAATCATTTCTCCACTCTAGGCATAAATCTG
>BOPP01000027.1:8786098-8797995 GCA_017312745.1 Gryllus bimaculatus | reverse complement strand
TGGAGCGCTGCCGCGTCTCGGCCGTGCCGCGCCCTCGCCTTGCAAGGAACGACACCTCCCGTATCCCCGCTGTGCCGTTTACTTCACGCCGCCGCGGCGGGCACTTCGGCGCCGTAAATGTATATTGACACTTCTCTTTCATGCGTTTGAAAGATAAACAACGGCTTTGACACGATTTTTTTTCTGGACGTATCCTTTTTTCCTCCCATTATCCTTCCTTCCTTTTCTCCCTTTTTTCCTCCCATTATCCTTCCTTTCTTTTCTCTCCTTCCTCTCTTTTTCTCTTTCGCTCTTTTTCTCTTTCTCTTTTTCTCTTTCTCTCTTTCCCTCTTTTTCTTTTTCTCTCTTTTTCTCTTTCTCTCTCCCCAACATACACACACACACACGTGCGCTCACATACTAATTTACACCATTTTACAGTCTACTATTCTGGGTGTTATGTTTGTTAGTTTTTTGTTGAAAATAAGTGGATAAGTAGAAAATGACCCACATATTTTCGCCTTCAGAGGTTTTTTCACTATGCTGACTTGAGCGCGAAAATTTGTTGAACAAGTAGCGGAAAAGTGTGGACAATTCAGAAGCGTTACTGTAACCGTTTTCTTGATGTGGCTCCAGAGAATTCCACTAATCTACATGATATCACGCTTCTTTCTTACTGAATATTTATGTGTACATATTACGATTAATGAATTTCACAGTCTTCTTGAAAGAGTAGTTTTGGCCCTTTCGTACGATGAATGAAGATACTTGAGCGAATGTGTGTAGCTTGGAAAAATTGTAATCCATACTCTTGGGTCAATCTGTACAAAAATGTAATTGTCTTGTAACAGGGACAAAAATATACACAAAAAAGCAACAGGGACATTTCAATTTGTTTTTCTGTAATCTTTTAATGTTTTGATGGCGCAATACATGATCTTGTCAAGAGGGACACAGGAACAACGATTAATATTAACAATCAGACATTTTCCATCGATTCGTCGTCGTCTGATTTAAATTTCTCTTCTGGTTGAAATTCCAAAGCATTGATGTATTGACTCACAAATCACTGCATTCAGTTCGACGGTCCTTGCACACACGACTGCAGATGTTCATTGCTACACAGCGCATAGTAAACAATTTTTGTACATGCATTTATTATATTTTTATTGTTATCTACGTACGTCTTATTTATTTACAATCAGAAATTGAGTAACGACAATTATAACAAAATTCTATAATCTGATAAACTATCTGCAGATATTACAGTGACAATCTTCAACTTTTCGTTCCCTTTACTTGTAAATGTTTTAAATTGCTGACATGTTCTTACAGGAATTAGACATCGAGCTCATTCTTGTTAAGTTTGAAAATGAACTTTGTTAGTATCATTCTTATACTACCAAGCTTTTTCTATCGTATATTTCAATTATCGATGTTTTGGAATTTCAATCAATGAAAGGAATATTTAAATCTGATGAATAAATGGAAAAAACTTTAATTCTGATCGTTAATATTAATGTTTATTCCCGTACCAATATTATTATTATTATTATTATTATTATTATTATTATTATTATTATTATTATTATTATTATTATTTTACAGGTACATTATTACTATACATTATTACATTGACTTTAAATATTTTTGAAATGCGACTACCAGTAGACGTTTCAACAAATGAAGTGCAAAAACCGAATGATTGAGGCTAAGGTTTACCACAAATTGATAGCACTGCAATGTCATTAAACTTTCTCGCTACGGAGAAGAAAGTTACGTAATGCTACGCGAAAAATCGGCAAATTTTCGACAGAAAAACTCTTATAACAGCAACCTGGTAACGAAAAAGTGGATAAATCTCGTTGAAAAATTTAGGGGAAAAATCCTCTAACATGTGGTGTAGCCAGAATCCATGTTTTGTGGGCCCTTGATACCGAAAAATCGAATGACGGCAAAACGTCTGTCAGTCTGTCCGTCCGTCCCTTTGCCCGTTTGACTGTGAACAACGCTAGCGGCTAAACCGTTCAGCCGATTTTCTCCAAAACTGATATTGCCCGATTGATCTGGCTGGGGATCAGGATCAAAAAGTCTATCTATCGGTCTGCTCTTCTATCTGTGAACAAGACTAGTAGAAAAACTGTACACAGGAGTTTCACCAGAATGGATATTTCCCAATCCATCTGCCCGATATTGCAATTTGAAACATCTTTTAATTTTTCAGACCACTTTCCCCGATACCACTAGGACATTTTCTAATCCTTTTGTTTTAAATCTAATTTTATCTTCAAAGATTTTGATTGAGTTGAGCAATAAAAATTATGCAAAGCGATTTTTCAGAGAAAGCTCTGATATTTCAAAAGAAGAGAACTACTCCTTTCTACAACTATATTATTGAAGATACTTTTTCTCAATGAAATCTTCAAAATTTAGTCACTAAATTATGCCACGAAAATCTTTAAAAATATGAGCAGTTTTTGTGAAGTTTTCTGTCAATTTTTACCTGAACTTTGTAAACAAAAACCGCAGTTTTCTTAATAATACGGCATAAATTAAATTTTCATTGAAACATTAACAATTTCTAGCGTTTTGAAAACTAATTTTTCGCCCTCCTACAATTACATGATCAAAGATTTGTGTTTGTAAGTGAGACCTTTTCTTAGTGCAACTAATTTTTCAAAAGTAGATCTAAATTATTTCTCTTTCTAAATTATTTTATGTACCCTATTTGTTTAGAATATTAGTAGTATTCGCGTCATTTTTTAAAAAAATCTAGAAAAATTTGCACAATTATTAGGTAAGCAAATTGTTGTTCAAAACAGCTTCAAATGTTTAATTTAAACGGTTTGTAATGACAGAGCACAGTACTGAATTATGCGCTACTTTTAAAGTTAACTAATTTAAAATAACTTGAATTTAAAAATTATTTAAAATATTTTTTTTAAATATCTCGCGCGTTTGGTAAAGAGTTTTTCAAGAGGAGTATTTTTTAAAAATTTATTTATTTAAGATCGCTTTTCAACAACTGGGTCATAAGCGACCACGAGTATCCATTTAAAATATTAGTTGGGTACAATTTGCAATATTATTTTGCACAACAGTTTCAAATATTACGAAAAAGTATTTGCTGCTCCAGCCCACTATTAATTTCTTTTATCAACCAATATATTTGCAATAATGCGCGTCGCGGCCAATCTTAGCGCTGTTGCGAGTGAAACATTCGTTTAATTACAAACACTACTGAGATATTACGACGAAAGGGCGCACGCAAAAAATGGATCGAACGAAATGTCATGAGCTAGTTTTTCCGAGCGCTAGAGCAATAACAGTCCTTGTAGGCGCAGCACGTAGCGGAGCCGGAGGCCGGGCAGAAGACTCCTGCGAGAGCCTCGTCTGGGAGAGGCGGCGGCGCGGCGCTCCTTACAGAGAGCACGCGCTGCTGCGCCGTGCAACCGGCCATACGGCCCTGCGGCCCAGCAGCAACTCTCACGCTCCTTCAGTATATGTAGGTTTACTAACAGTCCTGCTATAACTGCATGTTCTGCTTTTCAGTGGGTCTACTCGTATAAATGTCCAGCATTTTCTAAATTCCCTGTACATCTAGTGTACCACTCCTTGTTAAAAGAATGAAGCTAAAATTCTAAACGCATTCAATGTATACGTCTGATTGATTAATTGTTAGATGTTCCGGGCACGTTATCTACTATGGTCCTTAGTCTCCTTTGTGTAACGAATATTTTATCTCGGGAGGTGGTAATCTTCCTCCTGGATAGCGAGGTCCAGCCGCTAATTAACTGAGCAGAGCAGTCGACCATCATAATTCTGCTTCATACAGCATTTGAATTAGACCTTGATATGTAGCCAGCGTCGAAAATCCGCCGCTGTCGTGATTCGAAACCTAGGGCTTTCTGATCAGAGTCGCTGCGGAGATAAATAGTAGTGTTTACTATAACTCAATCGATCGATGTATTAGTCGATCGTTATTTCATTTTAATAGAGCATATCGGTCATGAAAGATATTTAAATGTTTGTTGTACACATTTTTAAGCGGCAAAGAGGATGAAAAGAATATAATTAATTTAAAGTTATTGAATTTGTGAACTGTTTTGAAACGCATATTCTGCGGTTAAATATTCTGAATTGTTAGACATTTTTTCAGGAAGTCCTCCATTTTTCATTACTACGTCGCTGTAATGACCGTCCTGGCTCAACACCTCGCTTAATTCTATTAAAAGTCACAGGCTTCTCGCACGATACTACTTACAAGTTACGAGGCCCTGAAAAATCTCTTCACTTGTGGATCTTCACGTAGTAAAGATTTTTCTCTCATCAGGCTTAGCTCTTTGTCATAATGGTTTCCTAAGAAGCTTTTATACCAGGTAGGAGGTATTTACATTGCATGGAAAAAGTTCTGAAGTACCGTGTTCCTTTTATTTAATATTAATTTAACACCAGAAAGAGTAACAACCGTTTTTAAATGTTAGAGAAAGCTCACAAAGAGAAGGAATAAAAAAGTAAGACAATTACAATTTCAAAATGCAATTTTTTTGCAGATGTTATGTCCATTAAAGCGCAAATCATCTGATTTTCTATTTAAATGGTTGCGCCATTTCTTTTCAAGACTAAAGGTCATGGACATAGCTCGAAAATAAAGAATATTTTCGCCATTTGGCATTTGATAAATAAAACTACATATGCAAGAAGAGAACGTGCTTCCTCCCATTATTTGTAACGGTTGGGTATTATTATAATACTGAAACATATATTCAATAAATTGTTCCTTATCTTTTGAAAAATATTCTTGAGTGAACGAAGCGCGGGAAATTCGATGCGCAATTTTTGAAGGTTAACAATCTGGTTTAATGAAAATCGAGCTTATAAGTGCATTTTGTTGTACTTGAGCAAACGATTTTTAAAACATTTAAGAAATTAGTACCCAGGTCACGGAATAAGCAGACCACGCTGCTAACCCCACGCTAAGATTGTACCGAGAAGAAATCTCTGAACTGATGTCACCGCAGTACCTCTGATCGGGATGTCCTAGGGTTCAATTCCCGATGGTGGCAGGATTCTCGACACTAGCAAGTTAGCTATGTCGAGTCCACGCGCTACCGGAAGGCGAATTATAGCGGCCGGCTGCTCTAATCGGTAGTTTTCAGTGGTTTCTCCGATCAACACCAGGCAAATACCGGAGAAGTACCCCAACAAACGAGCCACGGATCGTGCACGATCTTACCTTCCTCTGCCTTGTACTATCCTCCCCCTTACTTACACACACTTATACTCATATGTACTACACTATCACATTTGTCGCGCGACTAATCAGAAGCTTAGACCTTGTCCTGGCTGGAACACTGCCCCGCTTGTGGAAGATACCTGGTTGGAGAAAATGCCCGCAAGCCGACGTAGGTCGGTGCCGGATCTCGCCAGTCAGCGAGGTCGCTGCGCTACCTCCCGCGATAAAAATATACACAACACTTACGGGACTAATGGATGATGAAACGCCCGGAATCAAAAAGTTGCAATTTCTCTCTTCATTTTCCTAAGGTTTCCACGAGATAATTTCAGAATTTCGACGTCTTCTTTTAAAAGATTTTGCAGCGTATTTTTGTATTTTTTCGAGAGATTTTAATTGCCCTGAACGATGTGCGTCCTAATATATGGAGACATATTCCAGTATTGACCATACTAGAGATGTGTATACTAATTTCCTTAATTTTCCACTTCCTTTCCTAAGTACCCTAATCACAGACTGTAATGACTTCCACGCCTTTGTCACGTAATTTATATGTTCTGCCCATCCCAGATCCTCATTTAATTCAGTTCCGAAATGTCTACAGCATTCAGCCCGCAAAATATCATAATTTTCCAATTTGTTCCTCTAGAACCCGCGAATCTGATAAACTTTCGCTTCCTGGAATTTAATTGCATTTCATTTGAGGTTGCGCATTACTCTAGCCCATCTAAATCAGCCCGCAATATTTCTCTAGCACATGCGTTCTTAATTTCCCGATAAATTATATAATCATCCGCAAAATGACGCATTTTTATTCCCGCTATTTGTGGTCACATGATTCACATATGTCCCGCTTTTTTGTTGTTTTATTTAATTAATGTCTGGCATTTTGTCAATTGTCTGAACGTCTAGTGTACCACTTCTTTTTGTGGAAGCGAATGACGCTAAAATGTGATTTATTGCACTCAGTGTATTCGTTCGAAATTGACTGTGCCGGGCACGTCAACTGCTATGGTAATAGGCGATTAGTCCTGTTGTGTAGTGAATGATTTATTCCGGGAGGTAGCGAATGCTTTATCCCAGACGTTCATAAGTAATTACAAATACTACTTTTTCATGCAAAGGGTTTAATAAATAAACAATATTATGTCAAATTATTCAGAGTATCTTGCCAAAAATGTTAAACAAAAAAGCTTCGTTGGGTATTTTGAAACAATTGTCACGATTTATCTGAAAATTAGAACTTTTTTAAAAAAGAACTGTACACGAAATCATTTAAAGTTCTAATACTGAGAAATAGATTGTATTATATTTCTCCACGCCCAAGGACGGGCAGTTCCGGTAGCCACATGTCCGTATGGAACGCCAAACTTCATAAGTTTGCATGAAAGTGACCAACCAGTCAACATGCCAGTATTCGTGCCGCAGAGGTATTGACAGGACACAGCAAACACGACTATTAGCAGTAAATACAGCAATTTTCAGTGCTGCTGTGGGACTGACCTGTTACTCTCTTTCTCCTTGGTATTCTACACCAATCGCACTCGTTCAACGCAGTCTTTAAGCTCAATGTCCGTGCTGTAGATGAAAAGTAACGCCACCAAAAACCACCAGTTTGCAAGCGGGTTCACTATAATATCCACCGTAGTCTCTACCGCAGCAGAAACTCCATTAGGTTTACCAGCAAATCACCAGGAGCTTACAATCAGTTCAATACAGTGAACATTAAAATAACGAATAATTTAATGGAAATAAAGTTCTAAAACCACAGCAACGATACTAAAGAGATTTTCCACAATATTTTGAGCTGTGAGATAATATTTTTCACAATCATGAGAAGTTCAACTGCTTTGTGAAGGAGTGAGCACCACAGAATTTAGATTGTTCGACTTCTCTGGTTTTCTGTTGTGTTTGAAATTTCTCAACTAACGCTTCTTTGCCGACTTATAGCCACTTTGTTTCCCCATTTTCTGAGAGAAAATCGCTTGCTATTTCGGAAACCGCACAGACCACGCAAAAGACTCCAAGAGCAGCGCGGGGGGAATAAACAAGTAAAACACAGTGCCAAATTAAGTGAAATGAAGGTCGGGAACTTTGAAGGAACGGGAGACTTTGCAGAATGGTAGCGTACATCAGAAGGAGGGGACTAGTACAGCAGAAACGTAACTGAGTGTGAATCGCAGATTCGAAGAATTTACTGATTCCAGTATGTGTCAAATATGTCGGCAGGAAAGATGCTGAAAAAACGGGAGGTCAGTATGATGGCAAAAAAGGCAGTCGAGGTAACAGAAGTTCCATGGCGTGGAATGTCGGATATGTTTCAAGCATGTGAATGCAAGCATGTGAAGCATGTGAATGAAATGCTGGAATGTCGAGTGTCGCTATTGACAATCGAAAGAGGCGAGGCGGGGGCTGGCCAAATGAAAGCCTCTAATTGAGGCAAGCTCATTGAGGCGGAGGTCGAAGAGGGGAGGGAACGCAGGAGCGACGAGAATCCGAGTAAGATGAGAGGGCCCCTAGTGGGCAGCAGCACAAAGCCAGAGAGGTGGACGTTGTAACTGAGGAAGCAATATCGCCGGCGGGTGCCACCCTGGAGGAGTGCCGTGGGCGGCTTTCAGCGCGGCGCGACGTCGCGACGCGTTGCCGTCGGCTCAGGTCAGGCCGGGGCACGGCGGGGTTGGCCGAGGCGTGCCGAGGCGAGCGGCGGCAGAGCGGGGCGGGCTGTGGCGGGCCGTGCAGGGCAGAGAGGGGCGGGGCGGTCCGGGGCAAGCCGAGGAGGGTATGGGCGGGGCGGGGCGCGCCGGGCCCGCCTCGCGCTGGCTTTCTCCCGCCGCTGTGCCGGCACATATGCCAAACGCGTTCCGCGGCCAAACACCAAGGTCACGACGCCCTCCTTCCGAGCGCGGCCGGCGCCGACCGCCGGCGCCACCGTCGCGCGCCGAGGCAGCCCCGTCTTGGCCCGGCGCCGTCGCAGGTGCCAATTACTGCCAGTGGAGAGGTTAAGGTGGAGCCAGATTACGGAACAGTAGCAGAACGGGATTTTCGTTTTAAAATTATACCAATATAGACTGTGTATCAAGAATTCCCTCATGAAAAGACAATTTTAGAGACGACTTATGTCCATTTAAAATAGACAGCTGCCTTCAAAATTGTCGACTTACTCTGTATTCCGATTGAACGACCGGCGCTGTGGTTCTGAATCATAGTGTTAACGGATCTCCGACTGAGAATTGAGCTGTCAGCACTGGGCCCGCGCTCTCAGATTCTCACAAAAGTGATAATGTAAAACTCGCCGAGTAGGTCTATTTCAACATTGAATATTAATATTATAAGAAAACATTGTTTTGCCACTAAAAATAATTACTTTCTCTACTCATTAACTACACAATTAACAAGCCCACGCTTCGAGTATGACTGGAAACGAAGTCTTCCATGAAGGAAGTATCGTAATTCATCTACTGCAAGAGAACTTGTACACGTCGAATATGGAGAAATCATGCTTCACTTGTACGCTCATGTGAGGTCTTTTCCAGTAATATGGCGCGAAGCAAAGCAACCTCCGAACGTACTTACCTAGAAATGCAAAGGAACACTGACTTATGTTATGAAAACATTGCTCGTAGCGCGAAAATCAACTGTTTATTTTATATTTCCAGATAAAATTTTAATGACCAACACCTCCAAGTAATTTAAAGTAAATTGTGTGAAATGTGTTAAATCAATCTCCATTTATTAGGTTAGTCACGTTTACCTTGTTTACCCCAAGGACACCGGACCAAAAACGGATTGGTTTATATTTTCACCCTGTCGCATGAGCCTTCGCAGAGGAAGGTACGGAGTTTCTTTTATCACCAATGAGTTTGTAGTACCATTCAACAACTTCACAATAAATAACGACAACATTTTATAATAAGCCTACATCTTATATTTTAATTATACTAATATAACCTTTCTTTGTCTACTTTTACTAATCTATAACCATTATGAATCTGACATTCACCTCCTGCAGTCCATTAAAAGGTAAACAAATCTATTCGGCCACGCAATACATACGAAATACCACATGGATGTAAATAGGTGTTTTCAATCAGGAAAATACTTTTCTCTGCACTTCTTTCAAACTCAAATCCATAGTCTTGGCACGCCATTAACGCTATCTCTTCACCACTAATCTCACAGCTAAAAACCTTCCCCACGCCTTAAGAAAAGTAAAACATTTACAATATTCAAAATTTCTAAAAATTTCAAAAACATTACTTTATTTAAAGAACATATTTCATTAAGGAAATAACCTCAAATCTCAATCAATACTGTACCTTTACAATGTTACTTTTTTTAATTTTCGAAAGAATGGAGTGTTCACCGAAAATGAATCTAGCACCATTTTTGAAGTCCCTTGCTATATCGAAGAGAATATTCAAAGAAAAAATGGAATCTTTTTTACTATAAATTACTTTAACTTCATGTAGAAATTACCCATAACTAAGTTTTTTTTAAATTTTGCTCATGACCTTATTTTAAGAACTATTTTTATTTTGTAAAAATATCTATAATCAATATTTAACTACTTTAGATACGACAACTTTAGAGATTTTTGAAAATACGGTGAGTTCGCCAAAAATTGGACCAGCACCAATGTTTTACCGTTCTTTGCTACATACAAAGAAAAACAATTAACTTAAAAGTTCAACAGTTTTTTAGGAAAATAATTGTTAAAAATTGCCTATATTGCACGCAAACATAAGCGAAAACTACTCATATTTCCAAAAATTGTACATGACACTCATTTCAAGATATCTTTGAAGAACAGATTTTTTACGGAAATATTAAGCTTTCTTTTCACCAACAATAGTCATAGATTAAAATCAAACAGATTTTAATAGTACACTACTATAGAAATTCAGTCCTATTGATTTGAAACTAATATGAATTTTCATAGATTCTCAAACTTTAGAAACTCATTTCGAGTGGGGTAATTAAACTCACGAACTCATACGTAACACGTAAGTATTCACGAAAAAGTGAAGCAGTTACCGTCATGATCTCTATTCGCAGTAGGTGTTTACGAACTCGAAACTCTCATTGAAATGTCTCAGCACATGATAACGAGCTTAAACAGCAAACTCTGATGAAAGCGTTTCCGGAGCAATAAACAAAGGCACCCATGGTTTAAATTCCTCGTTGAAAACTCCATCGTTTAAATCAGAATGGCTTCGCGTTAAATGCGACTTCATTAAATGACGGTACACAAAGAACGAATGCATATTCGCAAGGTAGAAAGTCTGCAATGTAACGGACCGTCAGAAAATTTCAAACGAGAAAATTTGCGGACAGACAGATGTAAAAGAGGGGATAAATAAAGTTTATGAATGAAGGAGAAGAGAAATCAATATGAATCCTACGACGATTAGAGGTCTTGTGAGACGGGACTTACAAGTTTATGATTGAACGGACAAACAAGAAGGTAAGATTAAATTAATGATTAGGTTTGAAATGTATTTGATTCCCCCGGTGTGAAATGATTTGAAGTGTATATTACATCCACAACACAAGTTACGTGGTTGTGCATATTGCTGACCAGATACTGAGTTACTCGCCGTTGTGAAAGTATATACTCATAGATGGACTTGAAAAGATAATAATAATAATAATAATAATAATAATAATAATAATAATAATAATAATAATAATAATAACTGAATTTTTGTTTCAACCAATAGTTTTTGGGCCATGATCATTCTAAGGACTTAACATCACGTTCCCTACAATTTTTAAGATATAAATGCAGTAATACCATTACAATTTAGTGAAAGCCATACATTTACATGTTGTGCAATATCAATTTCCGTATATCTTACATTTCAATTTTTTATTTTTATTTCTTCTTTCCAATCGCGTATTGGCAGCCACTGCGGAGTTGAATATTTGTTGCTGCTGTGTTAGAATATATATTTTATAGTTTTATTTATCATTTTATTTCATTTTTCCCCAAAATTAATTATATATCTGAATGTAGCTAATCTAAACAGAATACTTTATACTTTACATGAAGGTTTATATTTTGTGGAATTGCATTAAATAGTTTGGATATTAAGTACATTACACATTTTTCACCATAGCTGTTAAATACATATGAAAATTACTACTTTGGTACTCTAACCTGATATTCACCTGTAGGTGAAATCTTAAAGGTAGTATCACTATGTTGAACTAAGTGCAGGTTTTGTATCCCATATCGTATGATTCATTCAACTAGTGCATAGTACAAAATTCTGACCACTTCTTTATTCATTACAAAATTTATAGAAATAACAGGACCGAACAAAAAGGAGGTGGTGTACTTATAGCAGTCAGGAATAATATAACCCATCATGAAATTAATATACCAAACATCGCAGGAATTGAAACAGTGGCAATAACCCTAACAATGAACAATGAATCATGGAATATAATATCTGCCTATAAACCTCCATCAATTAAAATACAACCCCAAACTATTCTTGATCTATTCACCCCAAACAAAAAAACATTAATACTAGGCGATCTAAACGCTAAACATACAAATTGGGGATGCCGTAATTGCAATCAAGCAGGAAAAATACTATCACAAATTATAAACAATACCACTATCAATATACTATCGCCTCCTGAACCAACATACTACCCAAGAGACGTAACTAAG
>BOPP01000027.1:8764298-8786073 GCA_017312745.1 Gryllus bimaculatus | reverse complement strand
GATTAAATTCCAAAATATAACCAGTAATTTAATACTAAAAAATTAAAAGTTTAAATAATTCTATAGAAAATTGACAACACCGTAATATTACTAAACCACCATAATACATACTGCAATAACAGACGCACCCACAAAATACTCAAACAACAACAAAAAATTAACACTCTTCACTACCGTGTAGAAATCAAAAAACATAATAGCCCATTCAAAAACAGGACCCAGAAGACTATGAACCAAACCAAAATCCCCAAATAAAAAAGCAAACTAAATATTATTAACTAATTATTAGTTAAGAAATCAATAATAAAAAAAATCATATGAATCTCAAATTCCAAAATAAGATACAATCTTAACAGCACAAATAACTCTATTTGAAATTCACAAAACAAATACTAAAAAAAGAAAACAATTAAACCACCCATCAACTCACCGAAAGCCAAATTATCACTCCCAACGACAAGTCAGAGGAAAATGCCAACTACTTGAGTCGACTTTCATCAACCAATCTAAAACCGCACCCGGATCACAACACAATAATACATTCCATAAACCACCCAAAACTACGCCCTAATCACAAAATTCATACACAATCCTAAAAAATAAACAAATCATTAAACTCACTCCCGCATAAAAAAAGCACCAGGTTCATGATTAAATATCAAGAATTAATACTAAAACATTTACCAGCTCCGCAATTCATACTAACAAATATATACTAATCCATGCTCAGAACAAATCCACTTCCATCCACATGAACATGCCATCATTCATTCTGTCCAAAGCCCAAATAAAAATTCAGCCAACACCGACAGTTATCGCCCATAAGTTCTTCTACCATCTCTGTCTAAAATTTTCAAAAAGTAATACTCCAACGTCTAAAAGCCAACCTACAAAAACAAAAAGCGTATCCCAAGAGAGCAGTTTGATTCACAGATCATATATCCACACAACATCAACTCCTTAGAATCACCAGGGGGGGGGGAACATCGTTAACACAGCATTTCAGAAAAAATCATCATTACAAATACTCATATCACTTCACATAACACAGGCATTTATAAGAGTCTACGGCACCACGCACCTAATATATTAAAATAAAAGAAAATAGCACTCACATATATCACTTCATAATCCAAAACTTATTTATCCAATAGAAACCTTCTGCAGTAACAATCAACAACTATCAATCAAACCCCAGTTAATCAAAGCAGGATTACACAATGTTCCCCCTTAATCACCCACACTGTTTAATCTCTATGTAGCAGACATCCCATGATTGAAACAGTAAAAACCGCAAAATTTGCAGATGACACAAACAGCAATAACATCAAATAATACAACAAAAACAAAATTGCATCAATTAAAAACTCTAATAAACAAGGAAAAATTACCTCCCATACCAAAACATCAATAACCTTTATTCAAAACAATAATCAACCTACTCTTCTCTACGGCCTGCCCATATGGCATCAATGCTGAAAAAACAAACATCAACAAATTCAAATATACAGAACCAAATTCCTCCGTACAATCACGAATGCACCCTGGTTCATATCTAATTATCAATTACATAATGAATTCAACCTCTCATCCCATCATGCACCACATCAACCTACCTATCCCACAATTTCTTCTCAAATATACACCATATCCAAACCTTATCTTCATTCAATCTTTGCCAAAACCCCATCCATCCCACTCGCATAAAAAATAAATACCAATTCCACATATTTTGTAAATTGTTCTCAGATCTGGAATAGTTCTTATGAGGTGCCCTTAAGGTTTCCTCAACCTCTGTAGTAGTATTAAGTTAGGATAACTTTAGGATAAGTTAAGTTATAAGTCATCAATACATATGTAGAGTTATTAAAAACTGAACTATGTACTAAACAATCAAATAAATAAATTAAAGTAAAAAAATAAAAAAAACTTCTTTATTCATAAAAGGCCTTAATGTATAAATGGATCCTGATATTCTTTTCATCTTATCACAAACTATATTAATGTGCCTGTGAGATGAGAGCCGAGATCGCTAAAGCTGTAGTGCCGCGGCGATGTCGGACGGAAGGATCGCAGGCTCGAGTCCCGCCTCGGACATGGGTGTTTGTGTATGTCTGTGTGTGTCGTCCATTCATCATCATCATCATCATCATCATAATCATCATCATCATCATCATCATTCCATCTTCCATCGACCCACGACTAGCAACCATGGGAATAAAAATTGGATTCAGCATACTGCTGCCCCCTTTCCCAACGAGTCGCATATAGGACTTGCCACGGGATTAATGTTCCTGAGCCTCGGGAAGTGCATCTGTACGTCCGCGTGGTCCTAGACGGAAAATTCGTGGGGAAAACAAAGTAGTCAGACACAAAGATTTGACATATAATTCTAAAGTATGCGTCACCACACACTATTTTGTGTGAAAAACCACTATGAAATTGTATTTTTTGTTTTCGGGGATTGTTGTCAGACCCAGACTTGACATATTTTTCTCAATGTATGTTGACGCGCTGAAGCCGAATCTGAAACCACAATTGCGCCTCCATCCTCCAATTATTTTTAAATGCGTCGTGAAATTGTAGATTGTAAATTTCACGGTGGATATTTGCTATTAAGAAAACTGGAGTGGTGGCATAATTTTGTCTTCAGTTTCGCCTGCACACATTTACTAACCTGGAGCAATCCTCGAGGACCAACAAGTGAGAAAAAAGAGTATTGGAGATAAAGAGCGCAAGAAAAGAACGTAGAGGTCAGGGAAAATGCTTTGGTTCGTGCATGTAATTCTCTTCCTGGAAATATTAATAACGCTTCTTGCTAATAAGGGCCAAAGCCACGCTAGCAGACGCCAAGCAACGGCAGCGCTCGGTCCGCGCCGCCCCGCGCCAGCCCACACCGCCCCGCGTCGGCACGCCGGTATGCAAACTCCGCGATCGATTTCTCACCAGGGCGACGGGACATCACGGTAGCAACGCGGAGGGCGCGGGCCGCGTGGCCCGGCGGCCGAGTTAAAGAAGACAAACCTGTCTTCCACGGCGGACGCGCGACGACGGCAGCGGCGGCGGACGCTGCTCTCTAGTATGACTACCGTAGTGGCGGCGCGCCCGGTTTGAATTGGCGCTCTACATTTCGCGGCGGGCAGACTCTCGAATACCCATGCAACGTTTAATATTGTTACGTTCTCGCTGTTAAAGCGAGTTTTGTGACACACCATCCATGACATGCACGCTTATTTTTAACTTGTTTTCTTTAGCGCTGGAAGAAATATTTCCTTTTTGTGCAGCAAAAGAAACCAAATTACGGTGTGAAATTATTACGTAATAGAAGTTGTATTTGAGTCCGCAAGCTTCAAATTATTTACATTTACAAATGATTTCTAACAAGTACATCTTGATCTCATAAAACTCAAAACCTGCGAATTATTAAGATTTTTTGAAGGCACAAGGCATATAAAGCACAAGTTTGCTTAATCGTTTATTTCTCTTGGAATGGAGGTTCGAAATCAAATTCCTATGTTAATAATTCATTGTAAAAATGAGGTAGCACTGTATTTTTTCTTCCGAGCAATATCAAGAGAGCCACCACAGAAGATCAATTTAGGAAAACCCACTCGGTGTTGCTGTATTTTGCACATTCAATTTCCATGACTATCTAACCTCAAACTCGATGAAACTGCGAAAGAAAATTGCGTGTCAGCGAAAAATACTGAATTGTACCGTCAGATGTCGCTCAATAGCACTTTGATAGCGACTAGGTCAGTTTTCATTTTTTTTATTGGGAATCTAGACGTCTTATCCGAAAAAGGATTGTTTCGCTGCATATCCTTAAACAATAAGTAATAATATGTAAGAAAAGGTTTCTATATTGTCCAACTTGCTCAAACCTAACGATATAGATAACAGGAAATCGTGTTTTCAGAGATCCAAGAATTATGTTTGCAGAGATAAGGGAAGTTAGGCACTCCTGCAAACAATTAAGATGCAGGCATTCCGTTGTAATTAGGTGATATGGGGTTCCACAATTATTTTCAATTACTTAAAGTAGCCCGGCGTTTATTTTTCATTATCACCTCTTAGCAAAATTTAAGAATTCTATCGACACTCTAAAATAGAATTCTTCTTTTCCCCACTCCGCTCTGCTCCGCCTGCTCTGCACAGCTTCACCTCGCTCCACGTCAGTCATTACCCTTCCTACACCCCAACTTGATCTGCCACCCCGCTCCTTTCCCAGCAATACATAAATATTTTCCGAGAATCACAAAAATAAAGGCATGAAATTTTCAATTGCAAACGTTTCTTTTTGTCGGTCAATCAAGAGTATTCTAGCAAAATGTGGTTGAAATAGATCAACGTCTCCCAAAGTTATTCTGTATCAAACACTCATTCTCACATATATTCATTATATATTAATATACAACAGTCACAGATCTTATTAATGATCTGTCTTAACAGATTATTTCTTCCAACTCTGAATTATTCAAAGATTTAAAGGAATCACATAAGAAAGCGAAGCGCGAATTCATAATCTACATCTTAAGAATATGTTATATTTGTCCTTTATAAAGAAAAATGAACATTCACATGGCAGAAATAAGTCACAACCTTGTCGCAAATTGTGGATATTTTTGTGCATTTACAGATTTCTCATTTTTAGGTACAATATCCATTGAAAGAGAAAGTGGTAAATAGAAGATACGGAAAGATCTGTAAGGCACGTTATTCCAGAAATTAATCTTTCGGATGAAAACTACAAAAACAAGCCTAATGTGACAATTGCAGTGACGGCTTGTGCAGGGTGTTCAGTGTGTCCGCAAACCGTCGTATACAATTAGGAGAGAACATAATATTTTTGTTTCAGCAAAATGACGTGATAAGAATTTTGGTGCTGTAAGTGGGTATTTTCAGCAACTTGATTAATTGGTCAGTTGTCGCGACGCGAAGACAGTCCGACCCAGTCATGCCAGCGCGCTGTTCGGAGGTTTGCGAGTCGGAGCGAACCCTCCAGCATAGAGGCAAGAAATAACGGCGAGGTGAGGTTTGTAGCACGTGGAAAGGCATGGTGAATACATCGGCAGAGGAGATGGTCACTCGGCCAGCTCAATGTTAAGAGTTGCACATTCAATTTAAGATTCACAGAATTCAGAAGTTTTAGTGAAGTAATTGGGCTGCATGGCGTGTGAGTAGCGTAAGGTGACATCTTCATTTTTAAACGCCTTAATAAAAAACACCACATGCAGGAGCGCAATGCTATTTTGTAACACCAAAATTGTTTCTTTTAAATTTTGAATATTCATAAAAGTAGTGGACTTACAAATGTACTCGATAAAATTCATCTCCCACACTCGGAGCTCCTCTCTAGCCCGAACAAGGTGTACGCTCCCGACTGGTCTTCCGACATGTATGGTAGAGTGGTGCATGTAAGTGTTTAATTAAGGGGTGAGGATAAGACAACAGAGAAAAGGGAAAAGTTCCGTGGCCCATTACTTAGGGTACTGCTCCGGCATTCGTCCGGTTTTGTTGAGAGAAACTATTAAAACCCACAGATAAGAGCAGCCGGCCGCTAGAATTCTTCTTCAGACAGCGTCTGAATTCAACCGCTCTAAACAGATCCTCCACAGCGGTAGGATTTTCGACCCGTCGGGAGTCGAACCCTAGGACCTCCCGATCCAAGGCACTACAGAGACATCAATTGATGCCCTGAGGCACCTAAGTCAGTATTATTTTCATCTTCATAATAATAATAATAATAATAATAATAATAATAATAATAATAATAATAATAATAATAATAATAATAATAATTATTATTATTATTATTATTATTATTATTATTATTATTACCATAATCATCATCATTATTATTATTATTGTAATTATTATTACTACCTAAGTTTTTCACCCCCGCTCCGCGCCCTACGTGCGGTTGTTCGCTTCGACCGCCAGGCACAAACGCACAACTGCGCTTCACAAAAGGTGAACTCGATTCCTTTACAATACATACTTACGCAAAGTTCCTCCATTCTAGCCGTTGTCATTGAAGCCCAGCAAAATGTTAACGAGAAAGGAAGCGAGGCGCAATATTGACTTTTCCTGTTGGCGTCCTGGAAGCTGGGAGGAAACATAAGAACACCGGAAAACCGCAGTGCGCTGCATGAAGCGGAGCTAATCATATTCTGACAGAGAATTGATGGGAGGAGAATCTCTAACGCAGAACTTCAATTCTAAGAACACGGAGCGAGTTCCGTTTTTAAGATCCATAATGTACACAAAAAAAGTATTGTCTCAGAAAGGTATTAATTACGCTCACAATGTGAATACATAAACGGCATTTTCAAAACGGTCATAAATCCATTTGTAACAAATCAGTGAAAACTATTTGATAATAGAATATTGTTTTACGGTTATAAATTATTTTAAAAAATTGGATCCATTTTAGAGACAGTTTTGAAAATGACAGGAGTCTCGTCTTATTACCACTAATTATAACATCCATTTCAAATTCGAATGGACTCGACTAGTCACATCGAGCAAGGAATGTTTTGAAGCAAATTATGTGTGCGATTTAGACGTTAACACATAAGGAGAAGAAAAAAAGGGACACTGGATACGGATGACGTGACTCCTAAAACATGTATTTCCGTCAAAACCTCAACATGGTTTTTTGCGTCATTACTTACAGTTTGTGTATTAATACTATCTTCTCTACAATCCGTGTATGTTACAATAACAAGTAAAGTAAAATGTAATTCTTGCTAGTAAAGGAGAAAGTGACAAGTTCAATTGTCACCTGCAGTTTCACGTTCGTTATTTCGTAAGCTACTCATCACTGGTTTCACGACGCATCGCACCGCTTTCTCAGTATACTACTGACATTAAAATCCGCTAATAGTATTTAGAAAAGCAACTTCATAAAGATGGCACCAAACTTTCGACATTTGCAGAATACCGAACAACTACTCGCCAATTCCAGTGGTTGCATTAAGTTGCTTGCTCATTGCCGAGTGACAAGCTTTCGGTGCTCGTCCTACTTCAGAGTGTGCGCTTGTTTTTGGAAGGGGTGTTTTTTTTGACACGTTAAGGGCACCAACGATACGCTCGAATGGTTGGTTGATTAACTAGTAACAGATGGCGTGTCATTAATCATGTAAATGTAGTGCATGTTTACCGCGGGGTTGTGGCGGAGATCATCCCACCTCGAAGGTGAGATCCGGTGCCGACCTATCATCCGCTAACGGGGTTTCCCCAACCAGGTATCTCCCATCAGCAGGACCCCACCCAAGCTAGGACAAGCTCTAAGCTCCCGACCGGTCTTCCGGCATGTGTACTGCGGCATTCGCCTGGTATTGATCCGAGAAACCACACAAAACTACCGATCAGAGCAGTTGTCTGCTAGAATTCTTCTCCAAACAGTGACAGAATTCGACCTAGCTATCTAGCTAGTGTCGAAAATACTGCCACCGTCGTGACTTCAACCTAGGACCTCCCGGTCAAAGGCACTACAGTTACATCAATTGCTGCTCTGAACCAGCTCTCCCGGTAGGTAGGATCGGTAAATGCCGAATAATTCATATGTGGTGACGCCGTAAGACGAGAGTAGTGGCCCCATGTATAGCAATTTGGCAACTGCCTTACTGGTTCACTCTCGGGAAAAGCCCGGTGGCGTTTGGGTTGTACCACGTTTCGCCCACGTCGTTCTGAGATGTGGCGATAACTAACTCATGCTACAGCAGAATCATCTCGCCAAGTTTTCCATGTTACCTGGACCTAGGTAGCACATGCGTATGCGTTGCGTTTGTGGTTCTCGGAAATTTTACTTTCTCGCTATGTAGTAGAGAGAAAGTTATTAAAAGCTAAGGGAAAACAGCAAATTTTCGGCAGAAAAGCTCTTGTTACAGGGTCTTAATAATGAAAAAGTAAATCCAGTTGCTAAATTTAGGAAAAATCCTCTATCACGCGGTGTATCAAGAATCCATGTAATGTGGATCCTTGATATGGAAAAATCGCATGACAGCAAAACGTCTGTATCTCTGTCTCTCTGTCTGTCCGACTGTAAACAACGCTAGCGGCTGAAACGTTCAGTCGATGTTCTCCAATACTGATATTCCCTATTGATCTGGCAAATTTCGGGGCCCCTTGAATTTGAAACGGATATTTTAATTTTGAGCAGTACTTGACATGAAGCCCCTGAGAGATTTTCCGAATTTTTTAAACAATGACTCCTTCGGTTTTTTTATTTAATTTTTTTATGGTGTAAATGAAGTTTAAGAGAATAAAGAAAGCCCCATGTTCGTTGAAAACCCTAACTTTTCCTAACTTGCAAAAGTTCAAAATTGTTTCGGAGTCTACCTACAACTAAAATATTAAAGATAGAGATTTTCACCTTTAATCAAATCTGCTCCTTACAGTTAAATTTTGAAATAAGGTCATGCACATGTTTCGAAAATTTTAGTACTTCGCGTAATTGTGCGAGAAAGTACTAGCTGTTTTAGCATAATTAGTTTTCTCTCACAATTTCGCGTACTATTTGGAGTCAAAAGCCTTTCCGTAGTCAATCCAAACTATGCTCAAATTACGTTTTCTATTGCTTTCTTTGTGTGGTGATGCAAGAAAAATTCAGTGGTGTAAGACCTAAATCAATTTTAATAACCTGCTGCATAATGTTGTCAGAAGAGCTGATCAGTTTACATTTCATTTCCTGGCCATTCTTCATAGCCCGTGTTTATTGAGTAATCCTCTTTCTCCTTCTTTTACGGGTAGATAGTCTGTATCTGTAAGAGTGGGGGTGCAGACATCGGAATTTAGTGAGCAATTGTTTTGGTTATTATTATTATTATTATTATTATTATTATTATTATTATTATTATTATTATTATTATTACTATCAGCCTTATTCAATCCACTACGAAGGTCTTTTTCCCGACACCATATGCCGGTTATGAGGAGATACTTACGGGATATACTCCCTCACCCTCATGGATTGGGGGAGATTGAGAGGAGGGAAAGAACTGAAAAGGAAGGTTCGCACGCGATCCGTTCCCTCTCGCGTAGGGTTCTCCTCCGGGATTTGTCAAGAAGTGATCAGGGAAAACGGAAAAATCACTGACCAGAGTAGTCGAACCGAACTTTGTTCCGACAGGCACCAAATCTCACGGCTTCTGATCGGAAGCAAAACAAAACAAAGAAACAAACCAAATGAACCGGCGGTCTCCTGATCCGGCAAAGGTGTTAATACCTTTACGCTCGCCGCTACCATTTACCAACGCGTTCACGTTCAAAATTCTTCAGCGAACTGATGTTTCTGTTTTACGTTTGGTTTTTTGTCGTTCTGTCAGTTGCCTAAGGTAAAGACCCGAATTTTTTCAAGATGCAAATCACAGTGAGTGTATAATTATACAAAATGTATTTGATATTGTGTAAAAATATATACATATGTAATATTAACATAATGCTTTAACATAAATCTGAACGAGAATGCCGTATTGTCGGAATCTCTAGGTTTAGGTATATCATTACAATCATTGTCAATTAATATTGACGGTGATGATATTTTTACATTATAATTATACAGAATTCAATGATAACTTTACTAAAATATTATGGGTGATGCACTTGTCACAGAACATGTTTGCAGTTAACTCCTAATTTTAAAATTAGCAGCATGACCAACAGTAGAATGCGGAGCTATTGCCAAGTCTTTCGATGTGCTGCAGGCTACAGTAGGTATACTGAACTGTTTCTAATCAGGGAGACAAGGTAATTGGGACAATGGTCTCTTGTAACTAACATTTACATAGGTCTCTGCAAACTGCAATATACGCTTCCCAGAGCATCCAATTCCAACCTGAAATCCTAAGCTCTGTGATCTCTCAACCATGTAATTCACGATCGTGCGTATTGCTTGCTTAGGGAGACATTACGCCCCATGTGTATACACTAAGAGACGGGTAGAAAGAAACGACCAAATCATGGAATTCAGTATTACGATGATCAGATTCCGCGACAGTATTCTTTGAGTTATAATATATTTTTACTCTCAGTTTCAGTACATCAGAGGAAGAGATTTGTTTTTTATTACTCATCTCCTGATACATTCGAATATTGATTGGGAACCAAACGTGCAACGAGAAAAAAATGCTGACTTGGCTAAATGATTATAATTATTTTAGTTATTTTGCTATATGAATCACATGGTAGAATTTAATCCTTATGTGGCTACTCTTTTATCTGGGATATGGACCGCATGTCAATGGACCCGGTTCCATTGACAAAGGATGTAAATTAAGCTACCAATAAATCCCCCCTCATACAGCCTTTATGCGTCGGGCCCGCTGAGTGCTTTCTAATCAGGAAAATACCAGGCTCGCTGCCCCGAAAAGCGAGTTGGGGTGGTGGCGGCGATTTGGCGGGTGGCAGCGGGAGTCGGAAGAGCGACCGGTAACGCACACGAGAGGCGCAGGGCACATGGCCAACACTGTGGTGTTCCTACGATCTCGGCTTGTTGACCTCAGAATGTAATAACAGAACTAGTGAAAGACGCCGCGTTCACGCGTCGAATCCGTGCCGGCTCACCACACATCTATTCACCTGCCAGAATTTCTGTCGATTCAGCCGCGACCTCTGAATTTATATCAAAGGTAACATCATGCGTGCTTTTCAAAGTTCCAATAAATCCACATTTCGCAGAACGGAGAGCAGATTTAACCGAAAAATAATTATATTCGGAAAAGGCGTACAGAATGTAGCAATTTACAAAGATTTATTTGCCCAGAAATTTTTATGAAATTATAGTATGGTCCAAACCTGGAAGCATTAAATATAATGGATTGAAATGCCCAAACACGTTCTTTTATCGCACCATTAATGTGGCAGACATAGCATTCATTATTACAATGATCGACCAGAATAGTAAGCGCCTCACTTTTCTTCTCAAACACCACGTAAATAAATACTAATAATGCAAGCACGCAGAATAAAAAGAGTATGCGAAGCCACAAATTTTAGATTGTTAAATCGATCTAATTTCACAGCTGAATATGGTTATATAAAATAATGTATCATATAATTAATAACCCATAAAATGCATATTTTTTATATTATTCATAAATTGAAACTGAAATATCACAGATATCTAGGAGCCTGTACAATTAGCAAAGATGTGATTAAAATTGTAAAATTAAAATTATAAAATATTAAAATCTAAAGTAACCCAAAATGTCAATTCAATGAAAGAAGTTAATAAAGAAAATTTCAAAAAACATTAATAAGTTTCGAATAACATTCATTAGTAAGGACTGGGTTTTCAAAGCAATCCATCTGTGTTTATGTGGTTCCGCACGTACGATTTTCACCCCAACGTCAAAGAGAAACCCAAGTACACGCATCCTGGAAGCACGCCATGTGAAAAATTAACGATCCACAAAGAACAGTCAAGAACGCAGACCGGGGCATTTGCGTGCTTTCACAATTGCACGTAGCGACAGCGTTTCACCGGCCGCTGACAGACTCCCCCGAGTTTTCCCCGCGGCGAGAGCGGAGCCGGTGCGTGTTAGTGTAAGCACTGAGCGTGCCAGCTGTGGCAGCTGCAGCAGCAAGCCTCTACGAGGCACCGGTGGGCATCGAGTGATCCCGCCTAAATCGAGTCCGCCAACATAGCCTCTGTTTCTTCAACGACTCTAACCGCGAGGACCTTGGGTTCGAGTCTCGACGTCGATTGTTTTACACTAGCTCTATAGCCACATGTAAGTCGCTTTCAGCTATTATCTCGGGGAGAAATCTAGCGGTCGGATGCCCTGATGGGTAATTTTCCGTGGTTTCTCTCATCAATACCAGGTGAATACCGGGGCAGTACCCTATCAAACGGGCCACGGACCACGAGTAATTTTTTTCTTCAACAACTACCATGCAAGACGGGAGCTTAGGACTTTGGCGATGCCCTTTGGGAGAGATACGTGGAAAGGATATTCCCCGCAAGCGGACACGCAGATCGGCGACGGATACTGCCTTCAAGAGGGAAAGAATCCACGTTCTCTCAGGAAAATACATTCACTATTCAAACTGGACTAATGGCCATACGTACCAGTCGACGTGCTCGGAAACATCAACCGCCCGCCCTCACTCTCGTGCCCTGAGAAGTAACAGGCGCGAATGCGCTCAACGAGACCGTTTCGTGGCCAGCGCCTCTCTAGCGAGCCTATATTTTTTCGTCTCTCGCACTTACACTTCCACGTGAGACCGGAATAACCTAGGAGAATAACCAAAATATCAACCCTCGACATTTCTGTGAACACGAAAATATATTTCCTTCAGAATTGCCTTACATGCTACTATATGTGTTTGTACCGCCTACGATCCGTAACACTTTCACTGTTATTATTCCCTTAACGTATCCCATTTCGCCCTTTCAACGATAGTAGAGCAATAAGAATATCTACCACTGCCTACTTTCGATGTCGCGGAGCTCAGTGCATGAAGTGCAGTGCATGATGCAGTGCTCTGAAGCAAGTATGTTTTGGCCACAATTTTACATTCACATGTCATCACTACGCTCTTCGTTGCCGCTGTTACCATCACACATCCACACACCATTCTTCAAAGCTTCTCCCTGTACTCGATGCCAAAGATATCGCCTGTAGAGTCTCATTACATCCACAGCACATCACTGCCGTTGCCTGGCGTTGCCGCCACTGTTGCCGCCATCGTATCTGGCTCTGCGCCGCCGCGCCGCGCTGCCTGCCCGCCCGGTAAATGTCAACGGCGTAACCTGCTCCCTCAGAGCAGCGCGCCGCACCCGTCGGCGCCGGCTTCGGCACCAGCGTCTGGCATCGGCGTCGCGGTCAGCGCCGACGGCGCCACCGACATCGGCATCGGCGTCACACTCCCCAGGCCCTAACCGCGCCATGTTACGTAATTAGAATCATCACTTTTAAAATGCATTATAAAAGTAAATTAGCTCAGTTATTCCGACATTGTGCCCAAACGGTTTGGTTCAAACAAGCTCATTGGTCGGCGCGCTCGCTTTCAATGAGTTCCCGGGTTCAGTTCCCAAGATTATAGTGTGCGTTTTCCTTGCAATGCCCAAGTACAAGTATATGTTGCTGTGTGACGATGAGAAAACACGTCTCAGGTCAAGAAAACCAGAATACGGAGTAGGGATGTCTTCGTGCTAACTACATCTACATCTTAAACCCATGGACGCGAGGCCGGCACGCTTCTGGTAGGCCCTCATACAGACGACAGTTCACGACATTGCAGGATCTCCCGCGTGTATTAACAACCCACCCAATTCTTACAAACCAATTCTTACGGCCGAGGATTTCACTTTCATTTTTGTTATTGTGCTTTTATTCCTCTTCCTTTGCTATACTCTTAACAATAACTGATGTACAAAACCGTCTCATTATGTGATTATAATTTGTTATTTATGAAGTTAGAGATAACGAGATACAAATCTAGTAGTTGAAATTAACTTTACCACTTTTTCTCAACGATGATTCTGTTTCATATAGAAACTATTATCGGACGAAAGAAATGAACAATCAATAAAAATTCAACGGTTGATTATGGACGTTACCTACGGCCCGTCACGCGCTGTACATCGCCCAACGCCTGCCTATGGCTCCGTTGTGATCCTTCGTCGCTGGATGAGGCACCAGGGCCTCCGAAATCTGCCTTCCCCGAGTCCGCTTCCGTCACCTGTTGTTCACTATTGAGCATTAAGTTAGTCCACTTACAACGGCGCTGTCCACCGCTATCGATTGCCGCTGCACACTGCTTACTGCGGTTGCCAAAGTAATTGGCAACTTGACTTAATGCAATCACGGTTCCGAATTTCGGAAGTCGCAAATTTAACAATCCAATACATCTTATGTATTTTAAATTTATATTTACTATACTTTCTTCGTAAGTAAATATCAATCGCTGATTACTTTTTTAATGGTGACTAGGGTCAACGACGACACATAGCATATTCAACACCACTTAGATATACATAGAATGTATGTGGAGTTGGTATATTGCAATATTTGTACCGGTTATCCAAATAATATTGACACCGCCAAAAATGTGCCCTGTCTGGGATTCGAATTCAGGGGCTTAGTAGTTTCGACAAGTAACGAACGTATCCGCTTGATCCCACGGCTAATGCAGTTAAAATAACCATCTTCAAGCATAAAACATTAAGTTCAATATCTACAATTTATCGAAATTTGAAATATTTTAAAAAAATTGCACTTATGCCTTATAATTAAGCAAACTTTTCTCTCCGTTCCAGTACAAAATGAAGTAAACACTTTCAGCCATTTTCGAGACAATCGTGTTTTAAATGTATTTTAAATTGCCACAATTTTACTCTAGATTAATAGGAAACTAGTCATATTTTCAAAACCTATAGGGTGTAATGTGGTAATTGCGTACCATTTTCAGCAAAATTTAATTTGTCGTTTTCTAGTGTATCTACTTTAACAAAAAATAGACTTTTTTAATTTTATAATTAAAGACTTATTCTAGAGCGAAAATCACCCTGGAATTTAAAAAAAAAATTTGTGGTTTTATCAAAGTGGTTTTGAAAGAACTCCTAAAGTATACATTTACCCTAGATTGTGGGGCACATGTGTACTGTGCTTGGGATTTGTATAAATTCTAGTCGTTTCGTTGTTGGGGCATATGTGCGCCAAAGAGCAGTTTAAGACATTCAACACTGTATAGGTTTTTTTTGTAGGGGCTCACCAAGACATATTTAGCTGCCAACTTTAATTCTACACGTTGGTGCAATTTACAATGTCTAGGGAGTCTAGTTATCATATTCCCACATTAAAAAAATAGTACACTTTTTCACCAACTACAAATTTTTCCCACTCACCATACGTGATATTATTGAAATATTTCATTTTGAAGAACAGATTTCATTTAGAAAAAAATTCAATCTTTAATCATGTAGTTGTTCGAGAATTATATGAATTTAAGTTCAGAAATGCACAGTTGGCAAGTAGCAAAAACAACAGCTCAACAGAACTTGTGTGTAGGGAAAATACATTTACAGGCCACAAGCAAAACAAGAGTTGGTTAGATCAAGAGAAACTGGGCGAAAAACCTTGTCAAACTGGGGCCATTTTCCCAGAAGTTTCAGTACAATACTAGTTACAGGCATACACAGTCGTTTAGTATAATGCAGTATTAGCTGAGGTACAGGCTAGTGCCCTGCATCATGCCCTGCAGAAATGCTGCTGACGAATGTGTGGAAAATGGGAACCTGAAGCAGCAATAATTTGCTTTCTGAAATGGCACACGAGGATATGGAGTTCTTTTATCTTTAAGATTACGCAATACATATACGTGTCAATTTTTTAAATTTTTTTAATGCCATCTGGCAATATGTTGTAAAATAAATTGTGTGAATTATAAGAGGATTTCTGGTCGAGACCTGTTCATACTGACACTTGATGAATATGATTCACACGACTACAGGCATACACGTGGCACGGGTGCAGAAAGTCCAAATGGGGCACATCATTGCCATTACCATCTCTATTAGGGTTCTTTGGGTGTCTTAATTGGGGGTGGTGTCTTTTACTTCTGGGGTTCCGGTGCGGGCCAATTGCACCTGCATATCTGCACCCATGCTACGGTACGTGTAGTAATTACATGTCTGTATTGTATGAAATTTCATTCCAATTTACGTGAGCCGATACTGACGAAACGAATATGCAAGCAACTGTAAGTTTCCTAGAAATGTGAAGGGAGTCTTCTGGGAATCACGTGGATGGCAGTTGTTTATTATTCGTGCAATGTATTACTGCAATTAAAAGGCTGAGTATTAACGGACGCGTTTCGCAGAATATTATGCCATATATCAGGCGGGTATACACATTTGCAAAATAAATAAAGACAAAAATTATTGTCTTTATTGGTTTAAAAAAATCCGAATACAATTTTCCTGACGTCACCGCATTTGCTCATAGTTGTTTGTCGACAAAACAGTAGACCAAGTGGAAAAGTATCCCTTGCATCCTTCGATTACAGAACATGCGATGTGGCGTGGCCACTTGTGATCCATGTTTTGTTCCGTTGCTGGTCCTTTGTCAGCTGGTGCGGCTAACCGTTGCCACAAGTTGTACTGCTGATCTGACGATGATCGGCCAGATAATGAAATATATTTTCAATAGAGCGACATGTTGTCTTTACTCAACCCTATTTTGCGAAACGCTTTACTTGTTTTCTAGAATATAAATGAATAAAGTTCGTCTTTATTTTATATATTTATATGAACGTTAACAAATAAGAGCTGCGAAGAAAGTTTTTCTGGAGCTCCCGGAGAAAACAGACACCTGAGAAATCTGTAATCTTACAGGTACTTTGAGCAGACTCTGAGAACACCCCGATATCTACTTGTCAAAAGAGGCGGTTTGAATGGGTTGAGATGTTTTGATACACTTTGTGGCAATGCAAAGCTCGCTTCTCGGGATCACGGCGTTCTATTTGCGGCTTAGTTCACTTTGCTTTCGAATTTCGAGACCGTGGGTTGAGAAAACGGATAAGCTGTATCTATATGGAAGCACAGTGAGCTTCCACAAGTTGTGCCTGCTGCATTTGTTTACGCGCTTATGTTGGTCCCTTTTCAACTCTCAAAGGTTTAGGCACCGCGTTCGACCCTTTCAGAAGTGCTTTCTTTCATTCTCACATGGGAGAGGATGTTGTGACATTACGTTTGAAACCAGTAGAAGCTCGACCTGGGGGATCAATACGTTGATGCGTATCAATTGCTCAGGTTGACAAAAAAAAAGAAAGTAAGCGCGTGATTAAAAAAACAGCTTGCGAAATGGGTTAACGTTTATGATTGTTTAGCTAATAAACATACAAATCCGTCAATTAGTATTTTTTTATATGAGAAGATAATTTGGCCACAGAATTCTCTTGACAAACCGAGTCACTTAAAAATTTAGAAAAAAAAATCATAGGATCATACAATTAATAGTAATTTATGTCACGAGTCCTCTAAATGATTTCTTAAAAACTAATAGAGGACGAGTTACATACAATTTTTTTGTTATTTCTAGTTGTCGCTTATTAAAAAAAACTTTATCACTTCATGAGTTAAGAATTTGTATTACTCTCGATTTTCTGTAGGAAGGGTTGGTGATACTAGATGCTTCGTCTAACAATTGCATGTTTTTCTGCTAATGTAAACTAATTGAGAAAAAATGTCCGGAAATTTGGAAGTATCAGAAGATATTTACGTGCCAGATGGTATTCTGGAGTAAGCAAGAGCTGCAAGCTCTAGTTTGAAGCCTTCGAAATCTGTAACCACTTATGAGAAAGCTAATTAATTTTATGACTGATGAACGAAAAGGAATGTTCGAGGCATTAACTAAGAGATTATGCTAGCATACTACTTTCAATATTTCTGTACCAAATTAATTTTAAAAATAAATTTTCTTTATATTTATTCCAAAAAATTGGGTTTTGTGTCAACGTCATATTTATCCCAAGGTTGCTGCGATTGCTGCTCACATGCTCGCGAGCACTGATAAAATCTAAACCCGAAAGTCTGGCTAAATATTTTATGGACTCGCGAGCATTTTAATGACAGTTGCTATGGACGCACTCATAAAGCATTGTTGCATGGTTGGTTGAGGGGCTAAATGCGTGTTTACCAACCTAAATAACAAATTATGTATTGTTTTTTAGCAATTTTTTATTGGGACCTTTAGAGAAATCTTCTTTTTCACCATCTTCAGGCAGCAAGGACTATAACCGGATAATTTTTGTGAACTTTGAACGAAATGACATGTTACGGAGAGGTATGTCATCCAGAGAAAATGAACTTGCGAAATGGCTGGTGCTCAGAAAGTATAATTAATAGGAATTGAGAATGGTTCACTCTTTTTGTAACGATTGAATATTCACAGCGAAAAGAGAAAACAAACCAGATGAAGGTAAAATGATGCAACTCCAAACTACACCACTTTTCGACAAACGGATGGCTCCATTGACAGTAAACATTTGTGTTCCTGCCTTCAGAGTTGTTAATTACGTGTTTCTGACACATACGCGATATCTGAGAAATGGGGAGTTAATTTGACAGTTAACAGCGTATGACGGGAGGTAGTAGAAGTACAGAATTATTACACTGCTTTGTTTGCTAGAAGGACGGATTCCATGGGTATAATTGGCTGATGTTAGGTATTCCGTTTCTATTGTACATGTAAATGTATTAAAACGGAGCAAAATATATAAGAATTGTGTTATATGTATAATATGTAAATACACCAAAACAAGTAAGAATATGTAAAAGTAAAATGGTTTTATTAATTCAGAATATTTTACACACGCTAGAAAAAGTATTGAGTGATGTTCCTGAACTTATATTTATTTACATTCGAATCCGTTGCTACTGGTATGAAAGTATTCCAACTATCACTTCTATTAGTATAAAATTATTGGGGTGCTCACAGGTTGATATCAAGCGCATCAGCAAATTTCACAAATGGGACCCAGGTTCGATCCCTGGCCATCCCATGTGGAATTTGTGGTAGGGATTGGCCTCTGATTACTTTTGTTTCTCCTGTCTCTTCATTATTTCATGGTCATTATCCCTAATGACTACTGATTAGATCATGAATCATGGACATCAATGACTTCAATTATAGAATACTTCAAAATTATAAACTCCAACAAATAAAAATGAACTTATTTTTCACCAATATTGCCATTAACACATTGTTTGAAGACCGAAGCATTGAGAGCGTCAAAAAGGTACGATTATAGGCTGTACTTTATAGATACAGCCGAACCACAGACGTAAACGTAGAATTGATTTGACATCAACAGGTGTCACGAAACTCTCATTCATTCAGAGCGGTTCCCAGCCCTCGCTAGAGAAATACAGGAGATCTGATAAGGGCATCTTGCCGACTTCCCCGTCTATCCATACTAAAGTCTCAAGAAGTCTACCATCAGAACAACTTTTGGAAAAAAAAATTCTGTGAACCATACAGAAACACATCAACATCACCATCACCCGCACTCGATATGTGTGTTTCCACATACAAAATAACAGGTGGCTACTATGTCAGATTTCATGTAATTGAAGGCCGCCGATCTGAGACCGCGCGACGTCTGCAAATCATGTATTGACATCCGCTCACAGGGACTTCACCGACCATGTGACTTGCCTATCGATCCCCCGCGACTCTGGGTCAGTCCATTTCCAGCGGGCGCCCTGCACGCTGACAGCAGGTGCGGCGTCGGCGCGGACGCTATTTCGCGCTGGCTGTCGCCGGGGCAACCAGCGCCCTCGCTACACCTTCATAATCTCATTCCACGTGCCGCGGTCGGAGAAGGGGTGGCTGAAAGCAAGGCTGCGGCTGGGGGAGGGGAGCGAGAGGGGCGCGCTTCGCGATGACAGACGCGTGGGAGGAAGTTGAGGACGCGGCAAGGTCGTCGGTGAGCGCAAGTATACAATAACAGAGATGAAGTTGCGAGAACGGCACCAATTAAAAACTGGCTCTCATCAAGAATTAGAAGAGCGGCGAGAGATATTGGGCAAGATTTTGGAGGGGGAATACCGAAAAACTGACATGCATGATCAAAGAAAACGTGCTTTCGATGAAGATAAAACATGTTGGGGGAGAGATGTAGATGGACGATGTTGAAAAAGGGGGAGCAGCTAAGAGTACGAAAGGTTGGGAAACAACATGCTGGGCGATGTATTGTAAGTATTGACTCAAATTTATTAATAAAGTGAGCCAGCGATAACCCGAAAATACGAATAGTCCTGAAATAGATCGTAACGTGAAACAAACGGAATGCAAGGAATTTTGGAGAAACGAAGTTCCGAAAAAACTGGAGACTAAGTGCAATGAGAGGGAGAGAGAAAGGGGGGAGGGTCAAAACCGGAGTAAAAGCTAATGAGATGCAAAGTAATAGATAATGAATGCCAATAAATATCTGAGTGCGGGAATTGAGAAGAAGGCAGGCAAGACTACTAGAGGAAGAAGAAGTAGAAAATAGTAGACAATTAGGCAAAGAAACGGGGTGGTGTAAAACAGATCAGCGAAAAAAGGAAAGAAGAAATGTTTTCATTGTGTGAAAAAGTAGAAAAATGAGTAAAATGTTGGCAGACGAGGTTGAAGGTTGAGGGTTGAAGGGGTCGAGATGGGGCGTGAGTGTTGGAGGTGCGATGATAGAGATGGACGTAAAGATTGTGAGAATGGTACAAATTAGGATTGAACGAGAAAAATAAAATTGTAATTCAAGTGAGTATGCAAGTGTAGAGAAGCATTAAAATAATAATTACGAGGTTTAAGAGAACAGCATTATAATTTTAAGAGAAGAAGAATACAAAACGAGATTTAAAACGTTTTTGAGGACATTTTATGTAGAAAGGGTTTGATTATGAAGGAATTCAAGGAAAGAAGTGGAAAAGGTGCCGGGAGAAAAATGCATGGGGTAGGTACAGAAGGCAAATTAACGAAGGAGGAAAGAGAAAAGAAAGGAATTTGAAGTAATAAAATAAATTATGGGAGCTGAGCCGTAAGATTGAAATACTTCATTTCCAAGTGACTCATAAGAAAACTGGAAGGAGGTTGTGTTTAATGTCCAGGTGAGGACATGGAGATGGAAATGTAGTCGTGTGAAAAAACTCGCGAGAAAGGCTGTAATGGAAAGCAAAATATATATTCCGGAGAATCAATTTTATGGTCCCAGCACGGGAAGGTGAGGACACGGTGGAAAAACGAACCTGTGGATGTGAAAGAGCCGGGGAAAACGAAAAAGACTGCGAAAAGAAGAGGTAAAGAAACTGAAAATTTAAACTATATTGGAAAGCGAAAAAAATATAATAATAGAAGAAAGGATATAATACTATAATATAGTATATATAATAATATACTAATATAGTATAATATAACATAAAATAATATAATAAGGAATGTACACAAAAGAATGGGATAGTAATGGAGAAAAACACGATATCAGAGAAATCTGGGAAGTGAATTACAAGAAATACACAGTTTAATAATGGGAAGGTAACGCTTTGAGAGCGAATAGATTTGGGCGAGGAGAATGGAAGCAATGAGGACGAGACGAACAATATAAGAATGAGTAGGATTGATCGATGTTCCCGGGTGCGTCAACTGCTATGGTCATTACTCCTGATAGTGTAGTGAATGTTTTATCATGGGAGGTGGCGATGTTCCTCCCCCGCTGGATGGTCAGGTCTGGCGACGACCTACAGGTCGGCATGCGGAGGGATTTTCCTCATCCGGTATCCCTCCAACGGTGCCCATCAGGAAAAGGTCCCAACCAGGAAAAGGTCTACGTTCCCGAGTGATCTCCCGACACGTGTTGAGTGTAGCATGTAAGTGTAAGTTACTAAGGGGAGACGAACAAGGAAGAAGGAAATCACGCGCACGGTCCGTGACCTCTTAGTGAGGTTTCTGCGTCAGCATTTGCCTGGTATTGATCGGAGAATACATGGAAAACTACTGATCAGAGAAGTCGGCCACTAGAATTCTCCTCCAACCAGCGGCATAATTCGACCTAGCTATTTAGCTAGTGTCGAAAATCCACCACCGGGACTCGAATCCTAGAACCTCCCGGATCGACTCGATGCAGAGACAGCGGCGTGAGTAGGACAGTATCCGTGAATGTGAGGAGGTAAATGTTGGCAACAAAGGTTCAGTCGAATTGTATGAAGATATAGGTGACGTACGAGCAAGGAGACAAAAGAGTGGAGAAGCAGTGATAGACATAGAGTAGAAAGACGAGCCATTAGCGC
>BOPP01000027.1:8750081-8763023 GCA_017312745.1 Gryllus bimaculatus | reverse complement strand
GCGCGAATGTCGCAGAGGAGTAATTGCAAGAGAGTGAAGAGAAAGGCAGAAAAACCTCCAAGTACGAATGGTATGTGAACGAAGGAGAGAACTAACAAGTGGCAAACAGCATCGAGTGGAAGACAACGAGAAGGCAAGAGCATATGCGCGCGAAGAGCGAGTGAGAGGGAGAGTCGGACCGGGAGCGGAGCGGAGCGGCGCGCGGATGTTGGGTGGGTGGTGGGTGGTGGTAGGGTGGGTTGAAAAAGGGAGCCTGGGCCCGGCGAGCGACCAGGGCAAGCAGTCCCCGGCGGGCGAATGGGGAATGGGGAGGGGGGCACTCGGAGGAAGCTGCGGGCGGGAGCGATGCGGAGGGGTGCCTAGGTAACGGAAATGGGAGCAGAGGTACGAGAGAGCGAGCGGCAGCTGGGAAACTCGTAAATTGTATGGGAGAGGATTAGTAGGAAGCTGTTTATTTGCAGAACCGGTCAAAGGAAAACCGCTAGAGCAGTGACGAGTAAACACATTAACATAGAGACAGAACACTAACCGAAATTTTCAATGAATTTGGAAATTATGCTCTGTTATTGATCTCTCATGAGTTACAAGAATGCCGATTTTCAAGTGTGTTTCTTAGATTATTAAAAAAGAATGATTGCCAGACTTATGAGCGGCAATATAAATTAATGGGGCGCAAATATGAAAGAATAGCAAATATCCTAACTTCGAAATTCTCCTCCCTTCAGTTTCACTCGACATGCAAATCTCATATTCTTTTTCTTTATTATTTCTGCTTTGAATATGGGGTTGGAGGTGCATTTCTGTCAGACAGTCAATTACCAGCCTAACTAATAAGACTTGGTGTAACTTGTTAAAACACGCTATTCCGGAATATTACTTCCAGCGTAAGTCGGAATATAGGATGGATTAATTTTTACCTATAATGGCCGTAAACCGTTGCTTAACTCGTTCTTGTTAATACGGATCATGTTGGAACGTTGCTTCATAAAGTCGTTTGAGGGTATTTTTGTTTCAATTCTTTGGTGCTGGCAAGGACTCTGCAGGAACTTCCCGGTATGTTGAATTACATATTTTCACTTTTGCCTGAATTGTTTTATGCATTGGTAGTAGTGAAGTTTTTTCTCTTATTGATGAAACAACTGTTTTGAAATACAATAATTTTGATGCTGGTGTCCGTTTAAAAAAATTAAGATTAATGAGAAGATTGTGTGCAGGTTAAGGATTAGATAAATGATTGAGAAAGAGCACAGTTTGACAATGAAATCTGAGAAATGTCATGAGAAAAAGATGTGAATTCGGTGAAATAAATAAACTGTGGTGTTTCAGTAAGTTTATGAATATAACACAATAATGCATTTATAACCCTTTTTTAATTTTCAATGTTTATTTAGTGAATTTTTAACAATTTGTCTCTAAATGCGATAATTAATAATTAAAACACATTTTAAAGAACTTAAAATTGTTTTTTTTTTTTAAATCTGTCTTCATCTCAGCAACAACTTTTATAAATTTAAACTTACTTCAACTGTACTCTAAAATTTTGGCTTTTTAAGACAATTATTTTCCAATTCTTGAATATATTTAATGTTTCCTTAAAAGCCATTTCGCATCATCCGTAAATTTAAATAATTATTCCCCCTTTTCAATTTAATTTTTTTTAAAAGAATGGGTAATTTATCAAATATAGTTAAATTTGATTTTTATATTGTGGGTAATATTTATTTACCTTCAAATTCTGTGCTGGATCTTGGCATATATAATTTATTGCAAACAGTTAAAATAAAGTAAATATAATAAAAAAGGAGAAGTTAAATACTAATAATTGGAGAATGTTTATTGATTGTCGAAACAATAATTGTTAGAGAGAAAAATTGTCAAATTCAAACTTAATTACATTAAACAGCATTTCAATTCATTTTACTCCATATGCCATTAGGAACACTTAATTTGATATTAGGATGAAATTATTTAATTTTTTGTGCTGTATAATTGGAAATGTTAACTGCTTCTGGATCTAATTTATATTGAATTTATTACTATTTGATTTAATCACTTTATATGAAATTGAATTGAAAAGTTAAATTGGTTCAAAAGCAAGGCTCTGTCAAGTTGAAATTTTCTTCTACCAAAAAAATAATTTATTGTTTCATTTTTGTTTAACATACAACTAATTGAAAATATGTGTTAAACGCAATAGTGAGTGAATGAAATTAAGTTTCTGACCCATATTTGAATATTTATTTTCTCAGGAATATTGTTTTTTATTAATATTTTTGACCATTACCTCCGAAACTTAATATAAAAATATAATCACTAAAATTATTTAGTTGAAGGATGTTAAAAACATAGTTTTGCCTTCTCTTACTCAGTATATCTTAAAGGCAGGGATACAATTAATGCTTTCAGTGAAGTTAAGAGTAGGTTCTGCAGAATTATATTTTGGCATAAACATTTTTTTTATTTACATTGAAAACCATCACTCCTTTCTATATTTTTTCTTAAGGTAATTTCGTTACTGACTTTGCTAGAGAATAGTTGATGTTGCCAGAGATGTAGAATACAAGACACGTCTTGTCATTTTTGTCAGAAAACTAGTAAATTAAGATTTAAAACAGGTTAAGAAAATTGCAGTATGGAAATGATTTTAGAATACAAAGTTTTCTCAGAACATCAATGAAAATAATTTTCTGTATTTTGACATAAAGAAGAATTATTATAAAAATTCAATGTTCATAGTGCAAACTGGAGCATATTTATAAAATCAAATATATCTATTATCAAACATACAAGTATAACTTTTTAAATTAGTACATTTTAAATGTTAAGTCCTTATTGTATATATTTTATTTTAATTGTTCTTTTAAAGTGGCTCTCAAACTGCTGCTGCTCATCTAACATCTGCGGCGATCTATTGGTGTAAAAGTAGATCGATTGCTTTTTCTCCAAGAACTTCTGAATGTTTTTGGAAAGGCAACGGTCTGGGAATAATTTCTGCAGTCCTCTTCTGGCATTGGAAGCAGCTTTTCAATATAACAAACTCTTCTAAACAGTGATTTTTTTTCTTGTTTTCATGTTTTTGTGGATCAATCAATAATTCATAGAGGAAAAGGTAGCTTTCAACAAAAATTGCCATGAATTTCTCTGACATGACAGACACGTGGATGCGGCAACGATACACGAAAACAATGGCGGAGTATGCTATAGTAGAGCTGTTGCATGAAGGCGGAGCGAGGGGGTAAGCGGGAAGCAGCAGTCACAGCCGAGGAGGTAACACCAGAATTAGGAATTTCTGATACAAAATCAAAAAACAAGCTACAGACCGCTCGTGATTTTTTCTTCTTTTCCTTGTCCTTACACTTTCTTCTCTTCTATTCGCTTTACAATCACACTTATATGTACTTCACTATCACACATGTCTGGAGCTTTGAGCTTGTTCTGGATGGAACGTTGTCCTGCTAGGCGAGATACATACATGAGCACATTTTACGCTAGTCGACGTGTAGGTCGGTTCTGGATCTTATCAACCAGCTGGGAAGGAACATCGCTACATCCCCAGATAAAACATTCACTACACTAACACGACTAATCACCATAGCAGTTTCAAGCACACGTCACGTGCTACGTGGCCTAAGGACCATCAATTAAACGTCCCTTGCCAACTCATTCACAAACTTAAAGAGCCCACAGACATAAATAACATGAATCTTAGTTTCCAGGATTAGAAAAAATAATGACCTGCTAAGAACATCTTAAATATTTCGTAAAAATCAGTAGAATAGTAATATAGAAGTAAATTGTTACAAGATTACGAATTGGCCATTCTTCCCTCACCCGCTCTCATTTACTAAAAAAACGACCCAGACACTTGTCCAAAATTTGGGACAATGTTATCACCATCTCACATTGATAATACAAAAGAAGTCAATTAAGAACATAATATTAAGGCATCCGTGACAGAGGTGATTCAGATCACTGTTAGGATTTGTTTCGGAAATCTTGTACCCTCAGTTCACCACTCCCTCATTCAGAGAACTCAATCCCCTCATTGAAATCCGAGAAGCAGAGATGTGCTGATTTCCCAAGTTCACCTCGTCGAGTTATTCGTGGTAAGAAATCGATATGCCGCTTCTGGTTAGCGATTGCAAATGAATTCCAAGAAGTGCCCTTGGGAAATTGGATGAAAGGTGAGATGCTGCATGCAACAGTCAAGGAGTACTTCTGATGATCAAATCAATGCAGAGGAAAGGCCTACAAATTGTAAGATGATCTTATAATTTTCAGAAACCGAATGGGACAGTTATTTCTGTTTTATTTTGTCATTCAGCAAGTTTTACTTTCTTGTAAACGAAGTACAGAGAAACACAAAAATAAAAATGTTCGTTTCAAATTCACAGAGCTTCGAGTTCGGGCGGATAGATAGGTGAATATTAATATTTGGTAAATCAACTGTATGGGTTGCTAACAGACAGACAAATATAGACCGATAAGCACAGACAGGCAAATAGGCTTTCAAAAACAAACCAAAATTATCAAGGGCACACAAAAAGCGTATTTCCATCAAACAATTTTTTGCAGCGTTTCACAACGCATTATAGGACGAGTATTTAAGAAAGTAAAATATGTCAGAGAGATGAAAGGCATTCTGTGACCTAGTATAGTATGTATCATGCTCATGAACCGTTTGTTGATACTGGATATAAGACAAAAGATGAAATTCATTTATTAACATTTTCGATATGAAAATGATCTGTGGAAGTGGACCGTTCGAGATTATCCATCTTATGTTAGTGTACGCACTTAATATGTTCTATTACTTCCTCCTTGATACAATTAATAAAATGTAAAATGAATACGGTTAGGATTAAATTTTAATACAGTTACATATAATGTCTGCATTTTATATGATAGTATATCTCTTATTCGATTGTCAATGTGGTTAGCGTGGTAGAATTTCTTAACAGTGTTCTCCGACATTGTTTTTTCCCTCTTTTTTTTCTGAGGTGCTCAGACATTCCTATTTTGGTGATGAGGTCCAGGTGTTACAGTGTATAATGTTGATTTCACAAACGTGAAGTTGCGTCCATTAACTCTGACAATTGTGGCAACTACGTGTTCGTTGCTGTGAAGATTGTTCCAGGAAATGAGAGTAGAACAAAAACAGTGTCGTAGCACCGCTCACAATAACAAAGAAATAAATACACAACAAGTTGGTTATCTTTTTTGTAGATGCAGCAGGCGTCATTCTTCAGCGGTTAGGAACATCGAGTCGTCAGACTCGATTGCATACATTCCAATTGACTTACAAGATAAACCAGCAGAGATATAACACCATATACATTCTCGTATTGTTTGTAACTTCCTTTCGAAGATTCATAGAATTTAACGAAAATGGAATCTCGTTATTTCTATAACCGAAATTTCCTCTTTTCGAAAAAAGAAGAAAAATGGACCCTTGTTTCTGTAAATGAAGAAAAAGAGGACCTCTTTTCCAAATCTTTGAATCAAGAAACTGAGTAATGAGAGAGGATATTATATTCATAATACAATACAGTAGTTCTTTTAATCATCATAGAGGAGCTAGTGAACGATAACTGCATGAATTCGTAGAGGGGGGAATGTAATTTATATTGAATAGGCTTGTTTTATTTAATAATTACTCCCAAATAGCTCACTCCCAACGTCCCGAATGGTAGAATTCGTAAAAGACTCCGCAGACGCGTTAATTCAGACTAGGTAAAATTGTGCCACGCAAGGGTTTGATAAGATGGCGGTAGCGTGGGCAGAGAAGGGAACGGGCATGAACGGTCGCGGCGCCCGAACGGTTACCAGGGCTCTACTAAGCGCTCGAGTGTCCACTGGTAGGTGGCAGCTAGCCCGTCAAGTCACGGGCATTTGTTTTTCCACAAAACGTCTTACCTAGCAATATGTTGCATAGCTCGAACTCTCTTGAGAGCGGTGTGTGGCGCGAGGCGTAGGGAGAGCCCCTTCCAATTCTCGTTCTTCGCTCCGCCGTCGTTCTTCGTCTCCCCGTCGACGAGATGGCAAGTTGGTGGTCGGAGGCGAGAGCGACTGCGGCACTGCAGCGGTCGACCGATGCCACGCAATTGGCGTCCTTTGCGCGTGATGCAATCGCGCTCGAAGAACATCAGCTGCTACTGACAAGGAACGCGTGGAGGCACTGCATTCTATGAACCGGCAAAGGTGGCTCACGGCATCAACTAATATCACTGCAGTGACTGCTCTGAACGGAAGGTCATTGGGTTCGATTTCTCTTGGTGTCAGGACTTTCGACTTCTCTAGCTAGAGGGCTAGACTACATAGATAGTTAAGGTCGAATTTACCCGCTGTCTGGAGTAGAATCCTAGCGACCGGCTGCTCTGATCGCTAGTTTTCCGTGGTTTCTTCGATCAACACCAGGCGAATGCCGGATCAGTACACTAACAAATGGGCCACGGACTGCACGCGATCACTTCTTCCTCTTACACACACACATACACACTCACATGCACTACACTACCACACATCGGGAGACCAGTTGGGAGTTTTGAGCTTGCCCCAAGTGCCACGGTGGATCGAGATACATAGTTGTGGTAAATTTCCGCAACTGACGTATGTCGTCTTCAGATCTCAGCATACAGCGGAGGAAGATTACCGCCACCTCCCGCCGTAAAATCCTCACTACATTTACGGGACTAATGACCTTAGCCGTTGATGCGCCTGAAATCATCGATATATCAATAAACTATCTTCAACTAGGAAAAGAAACCTGGGCTGTTCGAGGCAGCCAGTGGTCATGTCTCCATGATTAAACTGTCAATTAAAATGTTAGGGCTTGCGTAATGGAAGATTTTTTCTAAATGAATCAGCTTTAGTTGAGTATTTTTCCCCTGGAACACATTGTTAATGCGTTTTATCTCGTTGTGCATGAAGAAAACGTGATATTCCCGGTTGGTAATGTTCTAAAGAACTGAGTGACTTGCCGTGTTCTTTTTCTAACGCTTCTACAAGGTAAATTATCGTGAAAGATTGTGTGAAAGAAATATCCTGTATCAATGATCACCAAAACATGTACTACTTCTGAATAATTCTCGACATCAATTTTCTGCAACATTACAATATTTTCTTTTACTAGGTCTAGGGGGAAAAATATACTGAAAGTTATAGAATACTGAGAAAATGTAAGTAAAAAATACTGAGAAAATGTAAGTATAGAATACTGAGAAAAAAGTCCGGAATTAACAACTTTTCTTGACTTACACTAGACAAAATCTAAATAATCATTATATTTGCTTAAAGAGTAAAATTTAAAAAAACGCACGAAACGAAGATACGTTGTATGCCAATGAAAACAACACTTTTGTTTAAACGTTTGTTTACCACAAAAAATCGTAAAAAATTATATCAGAACTTTACAACAGAAAACAGGGAAATTGAGGTGTTGATTCAGAGCAAACCACCAGCGTCAGCGGGATTGTTTCTTTCTCGCAATTTCGAACATATTGTTCGAACATAGTGTTTCGAACATAAGATTTCGTTCATATTGTCTATTTAAATGTTCAAAACGTACTATATGCAGCTTACCCATTCTTTAAATTAATAAGAAACAAAACGCATTTCACAACAAATTTGGTTAAACGCATGTGATATCTGAAGAAGAAATACAATTTAAACAAACAAAAATATACACAATTTTTACACAATATTGATCGTATAAAATGCATTTGATTTCCATATTCCAATCATCAGCAATTGTTAATTATCCTACAATACAAAGAAGAGATTGGGACATTATTTCAACTTGTAATTGTAAAGGAAGTCTAAAGTAACAGTGTCCCAGGCGTCAGATGCATTATATCCGTGCCTGGATGTAATTAATTAATGTGAATTCCACCGAGAACACTGAACAATCGTAAAACAAAAATAATCTCGAAGCTTCATCTTACTAAGGAAAACGTGTATCCGACAATGCCTAGTTCACTAGTTCAAAGTGACTGAATTAATTGTATTCGGCTTGCTGTGACATTCCCGGCTATCTCGTGAAGGTAGTGGACGTGGAGTGAGAACGCAAGTGGTTGCGGCGTGCAGCGCGACCCGCCACTGCACTTCCGCTGCGCCGTCGAGCCATGTGTTGGGCCGCTTCCGGTGGCGAGGCAAAGGACGGGCGGCCTGCTTCCCCCTCCATTTCCCCCTTCCTGTTTCTCTGCCTGACTCGAAGTGTGCCTCTCTGCAGAACCTGGCCCAGATCCACGACTCCGGTCGTGTAGAAGAAATATCACCAAAGTACTATGCAGTGTTTCAAAGCCAGACAATTGGAATAATACATGCAGTCACTTTCCTTTTAGGTTGAATTAATGGCCTATGTATCAACGAAAATGCTTTTGATCAAAACCACACATAATGGTTTTACAAACAGTCTAGCACGCACGTTGCTCCAGAACAACAAATTAAATATTATCGCAAACACAGCAACAAATTAAATGTTTTAACAGAAACTGTCTTAACGAATTGTGTTAACAATAGCAAAGTATAGTATATTTACAGTACAACAGGTCTTTTGTGTGAAACAATGACGCTGTTCAATAACGCAGCATCGTGAATAGTACATTTTTAATGGTATCGGCCTGTTCCTTGGAGCATTGTCGCGTGCCGTCAGCCAAGTCGAAAGTTGTGACACACTGAGAATGAGAAATCAGGCTGTATGCGCAATGTAATAATAAGCGAAATAACACATATATTTGTATTTTTCAGTCCAAATTTAAATTGTTTGATTATTTTTGGATTTTTACCAATTTAGAAAAATGTATTCTACACACAATTCGGTTTATGTTGCCCGATAGCAAGACAAGAATTAAAAAAAACAATCAATTGCAATAATTATCCTGGTGTAAGGTAACTGGATTCTCCACAGTTGTTTAGTTATTTATTGATTTATTTATTTAACGTGCAAAAATTGCATTCAAAAAGCAGTGTTGCATTGAAATATGTTGACTGCAGGCCCAGAAAGTTTATTGGAGCTGCTGTCACACCTGCTCGCGGGTACAGTACGCCGTGTCATCGCGAGTGGGTCAGTTTGGCGAGACGCACAATTATTGATTTCTGAGTATCAATAGCACATAATGAAATGTGGACTAGCGTTATAATCTAATGTGAACGCATTAACGGGGACCGATGCATTTATGTCGACCCAGCAAACAACCAATGTGAGTCTAGCTCACAAAGGGTAGTAAATTAAACTCTAAAAGCATGTCTATTTTGAATATTTCTGATATTGGGGAAATAGGGAGGCGTTCGAACGATGTATGGAACACAATGACGAGTTAGTTTCTCTGTGCAAACACAGAGATCTTACTGTCGTGATATTTTCTGTTTTCCTAGTATTTTTCATTATATTTGGTATTCTCTTATTGTGTTAATAATGTATGTATGTACTTTGGCACAACACCACTTTACGAGCAGAGGACTACCAGCAGCGTCCTGGTCTTGTTAAGGGGTACGTGTGGTTGTCACATAGCCATCCCTACGCTGGTCCTATTCTGGTCTTCTCAACCTGAGAAATGAACTTTCTCATCGTCACACAGCCACAGATACTGGGACATTGCAAGGAAAGGACACACAATTAATTTTTGCCCTGACCGGGAATCAAACACGGGTTTGCGCCGTGGGAAGCGAGCACGCTAGCCAACGAGCCGCCGAGCGCATTGCGTTCAAAAGATAATTAAATTTGCCTCCGTTTCTAACAAAATGTACTATCATTAGATTCTTCATTGTTGATTTCACAAGAGAGGATTAAACATAAAATTCTAAATATAATTTAAATATCTATGACCTATGAATTTAAGTATCTATACCCTGGTTTGCGTGTGCTTCCAATACATTAATACATTACAGTCCTGGGAGTTTTATAAACTGAAATTCTCCACATGATCCGTTGAATTGAATCTGGTCAATAAATGCAAATCGCCATTTCACATCGAAAGGGTGCGAATCAACGCGATAATTTCTGTTACGTTTGTGATATATTTACACCTAAACTTGAGAGAAAAAAATATGAAATTACAAAACGTGTGCAACGAGAATTAGCTTGTGGTTGCATGGAAAACTTAAATCATTGTCGTTCGCTATACCAACGTTGTGGTGAATACCACCAAACCATTTTAATAACTGCTACTTCTTTATGAAAAAGATATCGGAACTGTACAGATCAAATATCCACATAATTCTTCTGCCATGCGACCTGTAGCATACAATAACGACTTACCAATGGCGGTACTACCGGAAACATGGTTAATAAATCATGAATAAAACTGTTAGAAAGCTAAAGATGTGTTTCCCCCAGAAACAGAAACCTCCACTTTGAAAGATCCAGACTACTTACTAGGAAAGCCTGACACTGGCCTGTACGAAGTATATCAGGAAAAAGTAAATAATTTAGCAAAGAATCTGAAGTTGTAAAAAAATCTGAACTGCTGGCATTCAAATGGATACAAAAATGAATACTTCTTGATCTCGGGAATAAAAATTCAGAGTTTAGAAACAGACACGAATCGTTTGCCCAATATTCTGCTCTTGAAAGCACTTTTTGTTTTTGTGTAGCCATTTGGGTATTAATGAGTGGACTGTGTGTTCTCTATAATCCAGATGAATAGCAAGTGATTATAGATTCTTCAAAATATAGTTTCAATGCTGTAAAATAATTCCACGGATGAGTAGCGCAAAATCGAAGGAACGTATTTTCATCGGCCCGCAAATCATAACATTCATGGTGGATGAAATATTGGAAGAAAAATTGGGAGACATTGAGTTAACAGCTTGGCAATACTTTAAGGGGATGTTGTGCACGTCATACGATTTTTGTTTTTTGAGTTATTTTGAATCTTTAATATTCCCGTAATATACATTTTCGCTCCTAAGGGCTTGAAATGCCATTTAAAGTCTAGTCGCACAAAATGCCTTGTAGTGTCTTTGTCACTACAAGACACTACTACACTACTACTTAGTTACAGGGTCAAAAAGCAGAAGAGGAGATAGAAAAATTGTTGAAACTAAGTAATACTGTAAGAACATAGAGAAAAAGTCCAGAGAATGGTGAGGAAGATGCTAAAAAGCCAGAATATGCACCATGATTGTCTTTAGAGCATTGTTGTCACAAATCCTGCATTTTCCGAAAATTATTATTCTTTTCTTCATGTACCTTTTTCTCAGAAACTATTGCATATAACTATGAAATTTTCAGCACTTATGTATCATGTATTTGCCGTTATTTTGTTTTTTATATAAAAATTAAATTATTCACAACCGAGATCTTAACTATATTTACAAAAAAATGTTTAAAAAATATTATTTGTGGCAAATGTTTAAAAAATAGAATTCATCGAATATAAGCATATAAAAAATTATTGAACATTGAACAATGTAAATGACTTTGAATCGTTATAAAAAAAACACTGCCTGAGAAGCACATTGCCATAATATAGTGTGTAAAATGTCAAAGAGCTTTATAAAATAGCTTTAGAGATAAATGTACATAAAAAATACACAATTGACATTACAGAGTCAGGCTGTGCAATCTACCCTTAAAAAAGTTGAGCATGTATTCTCCAACAACAAGCTTCGAGGGACACTGGCTCGAGGGCATTCACGTGCATGCCACCCGGATACATCGCAGCCGAGAAGTATCAACTAATTGGAGATGGGCTAGCAGCAGATGTCTCTGACATATGTAATGGTGTGGAATTACTTTTTCATGTAATGTAGTTTTATTAGATGTTCAGTACATTTATTCCCATTTATTTCTCTTCCGATCTTGCAGGTTTAATTCTTTATTTTTTTTCCCTCTAGCGAACCACTATACTCTTCCATATCGCTATCATTCTGGTCCGATGTGTCACTTTCCACAGACCAAATGGCCCCTGTCTCCTTTTGTGGTGTCCTCAAATCCTGAAAATTTCCTAAGTTCACATTAAAGACAGCTCTGTAACATCCGCTGGTGTAATTCCTAGCTCTTCCATGTCCTTTTCAACTGCTTTAAATCACGTATTGGTAATCTTGCATTTTGTAAAAGTGTTATCTTTAAAAATATCCATGGATGTAATTCTTCTTTTTCTCGTCGTGTCCGTAATGTTCAATTAATATTAATAACATTCTTTATTATTATTATTAACTTCTCTCGTTTTCTCATGATGTATTCACACCCCTTACATTCTCACTCATTTCCTAGAAACTACTTAGCTTAAAGGGTAGAGCAAATCCAAGTAAGCGTGAAAGTAACTTTTGTAAAGCCACCGTCGGACCGCTGAGAAACCGGGCAAGCTTATCAATGGACATCTGGATATCCAATCTCGGGCAATAGCGTTTTAGTAGTGTGAAAACGCGAGGAAAATTGAAATATTGCTACTTTAAATGAATTGCGGGTACAGACTTCGCTTGCCTAGGTAACATGTGCCTGAATTGTCACCGAAAAATTTAACATCACCAACTGAAACATTACTGAAATGTGCGCCTTTAATAATAAAACTTCTCGACCCAAACAATTTTAAAGGGGGTCAATAATGAACAATGGGTCGATTAGGCTTCAACACCCACATATCCATTCTAACTGATTATCCATTCTAACGCGTACATGTATGTACAGAAGCAAGCCACTACGAAAAATCGCGACAGGCCTAGACGAGAGAATCGAGCCGAAAACGCCAGGTTGCGCTGGCATTGGCGTGGTCGCCACAAGAGGGGACGGGGAGGGGGGGCACTAAGGGCGGATCCAGAAATAATTTCAGGAAAGGAGGGGAGCATTTATTTGAGATCGACATTCTCCCCAATCGATACTTTTGAAATACCGGTTTTTAACTGTCGGTTTGAATTTAAAAAATATATATTTATAATTGAAATATCCCTTTGAGTGTGACGCGATCTAACTGTTATTGAGTGTGACGTGTCCTAACTGTT
>BOPP01000027.1:8739654-8749818 GCA_017312745.1 Gryllus bimaculatus | reverse complement strand
AGACAAGCTTTGCTACGGTAATTCTTTCACCTTTCTCTCCTTCTCTTTATGTTATCTTAATTAATATTTTTTCAGTTTTCATGAGTTCCGAAACGCAAAAATCCTCTGAAATTATTGATAAAAAGACGAGGTTACGCAGGCTTACTCTTTAAATTGTCTTCTCTCGTTTGGATGGGTTCTTTATTCCAATAAAACTAGGCAACAACTTTTAAAACTTTCTTTGGGGCTCTGTTCTCTCAACGAATGATTCGTTCCCTGTAATGACCCTACAATGAATATTCAGTAGTGTAAGAGCTCTGATTTATTTGTGAGGAGAGAGCTTGTTTAAAAAAAATTATCCAAATTTTTCTCCGAACAATCAACAAGGGTTCTTTACACCCTGGAGGGCTCGAGGGAGTCTCCCTGCACTAAAAAAACAAATTTTAATAATATCGTTTTTAAAAGAACGATTGTTTATTGCAATTATTTAAAATTTTCTTGAGAATTGTTTAGTTTTTTTCCCAAGTATGGCTGTTCCCCCATTTGCTGTACCATCCAGATGGTTTGTTTAATATATGTTGTATCCTTGAAGCGAGAAGAAACTGTTATTCGTGAAATGACTTTCTCTAATGAGCAAAACATATACGTATTTGTTAATTGAAGAAAACACTTGAATTCATCTCGGTATTGTAAACATGAATACTGTAGCTTCTTTTTGATCGCATGACATCAGTATCACATATATCATAAGCATCACATATATCGTGAAGCAGTGACACAAGCAATGGGACGTTAATGGAAGTTTCGTTTTTCTTGAAAAATAATTATGTTAATCTGAAATATCTTATACCTGATTTTACGATCAACATAATCAAATATTACCATTTTTCATTCAAAATCGAAACTTTCATGATTTTATATATTTCCCGAGTGCCTGGGTATCTAACAAAAGTATACACCTCTATACAAACACCTCTTATAGGGCCGGAGACAGCAAAGTTTTCTTTCAATTTCTCACAATTTCAGTTAGAAATTCGTAATATATTATGACAATGTTTGAGAATCAGTCCAGTATTAAGAAATCGTATCAGTTTAAACGTACATTGTATAGCGTGTAGCGTAGAGGAACAACTTTTGACTCCTGAAAAAAAGCACAGGTGAATAAAGCCTAGCCTGAACAAATATTATTTCGATTTAGAAATAATTTTAAGGGCGCAACCAGTATATTATGCTAATGTTCCAAATACAGTAAAATCTGTCTAAACCGGGACCTGTACAAGCCGGAAACCTGCCTTAACAGGACATTTTATCTGACACGAAAAGTTATATGGTATTTTACTCAGCATAAAACGGAATCTGTCCAATGAAGAAACGGAACGGTTTTACATGTATTATCGGGGTCAGAAAAACATTTTTAAAACAGAATTCTTGTGAAATTGATGCAATTGGCAGAGACGCAAGATATTTATAAAATAATGAATTAACCTGCAAGTCTGTTTTAAATTCTTTATCCTATGCGTTTTAGTTGTGGCAACCGCACTATAAGGAGAGGGGGTTCACGTGATAGCGTAGAAATCGACCTTGGGGTCACTTTTCTCGCAAGGCGTAGGCATTAGGGGAATGCCCTCCTTACCCAACTCTGAGCGTGGGAAGGTGCATAGCCATGGTTTCTATTCGCGGCTCTCCCTGTCCCACGTTCAAAATCATATCCCTCAGCTAGAGACGCATTGCTCAAAGCCATGCGAGGATATCAGAAAATTGCGTACTATTGGCTGGACGCATGGGGCGTTGGAAGAGTCAGCAAGCCGTCCGATTGCAGCCATTGCGCAGTGAAGTGGTGTGTATTTTCACAACTAGTATAACACTGCGTAAACTATAAAACTCTAATATTAGATGAAAAGGTCAAACTTATGGAAGCAAGAGAAACTTAGAAAAGGTCAATGAATGTTTAATGTTCATTTATTGATGATTTCTTCCATAAATACGTAACATGAACATCTATTTGAATAATCACAATAAAATCATGTAATTTATTCTACATGATTTTATTGTGATATTCTTTAATTATTCATTTACTAGTTGCAGAACAGAAATATCAACATCATAAATGTCGTAAAATAGATAACCCTGGGTAAATGGAAATCTACTTAAACCGCAATTTGTTTTTGTCCCGATCAATTTCGGCTAAGATTTTATCGTGGTACAAGAATGACCGTCTGCTGAGCAACAATAATTTCTTCTCTAAGACCCATTCTTTTGTCTTCCATCACTTAAAGTTTTCGTTTGAACGAACATTCGCCATCCCAATCAACTCGCATGTATTCTAAACAAGCCTTCCATAAAATACGGTACTAAATAAATACAATTATATAGTCTTCATTTCGTCTTTCGAGTCTGGCATTAACGTTTAACCTCTTTTGAATATTTTTTTGCCGTCGAGATACTGGATTTGTCAAGGCTTTTAAAAACCGCTGCACCATTTTTAAAAACATTTTAGAGAAACAAATATTTATTGTTCAGTCGTAGGTTACGTTCACTACGCCAGACTATGAGGACAGGCGAAACCATGGAATAAGTGAATGAAGGGATTTCATTAAAAGAAAGTAGTAAAAGGGACGGAGCAAAAGTAATGAGAAATTAGAATATTTGATAAGAAGTTAGTCATCACGAATGTTCTTACAAAGTAAAGTTTAAATAGTCGAGTATATTTAAAACGGCCCAATTGACTATGCGGTCCAAAGAGGTTCGTGGAGTGGGGCGATGCGATATTCATCGAAGGTGCTGACTGCCACCCCGTCGAATCCTTGCGGTGGGATGCGGTGCAGCGCGACGACGGCCGTCGCTGCAACTGCATACTAATCCGCCAGCGCGCCATTTGCGACTGTTTCCTTGCGCGCGCACGCGGCTGCGTTGCGGTTGCAGGCGCAAGTGGCGACAGCCACCGCCTTCGCCATTTCTCGGCGCCTTTGTTGTACTGGCTATCAGGTCAGTTTAGGGCGATCCCTAGCAGAGTGGTAGATATAGTCTCAATCACGTACACGTTGTGGTGGTCAATGTAAAACGCCTGTACGATTCTAGTGGATCACGTGTTTCCATTATTATTCAATCCTCAAGTGTACATACACCATTTATTCCACCATCATTATCAATACATATTATTATAGAAAATCATACAGATCAAAATCTCATTTATTTATGTAACATCAAACAGCAGATAAAAACTCTTTGCGACGTACTATGCGGAGACGTGTATCAAGGAAATCTATACTTATAGAATATATAACTACCTTACTATGTAACTCCCTTAAGAGAGAAGATAGTACACTTACGTAGAATTGACTAACAATGCATTCTGAAAAATAATGTAAAATAAGAAAAAAATTCATGAAGAAGTAAGAGCCAAATAATCTTATTTAAGGAGGGATATTGAAACAAATAATACTCAATAACAAAATAAAAGTATATTTACACGATTGAGTCATAAGAGAGAGCATTTCCAAAGCAACTAAAGGAAAGAACTAAAACGTTACCGAAATAATAATAACAATAATAGTAATAATAATAACAAGTTAGAACAGAGATAGCGCCATTAATAATAAGTGCCCTGGGCGCCATACCTAAAGATCTTACGAAGCACTTGACTAAGATCGCAAGCTTCAGTAAGCACTATGAAATTCAGGATATTCTACTGTACGGCGCACATTTTGAGCAAGGTATTGAAGAACAAATCAGATCACAGAATATATACCTTAGGAAGCTGAGTGCAACGTGGTATGGATTTTGATGCACTGCCGAAAATCAAGATCATTCGGTGTGAGAGAGGAAGATGATGATAATAATAATAATAATAATAATAATAATAATAATAATAATAATAATAATTATTATTATTATTATTATTATTATTAATTATTATTATTAATTATTATTATTATTATTTATTATTATTATTATTATTATTATTATTATAAAAGAGAAGAAATGAGACATGTCATATTCTTGACAAGGTACAGATTAGAAATTAATTTTCAACAGAAACTAAAAAAAACTAGTGGTGTCACAACATCACACGTCTCGGATTATTATAAACTTTTGAATTTTTCAGATTTCAATGAAAATTAGTCCTGAGATATGTTTTAAGCGTCCTTCATTCTATATGAGAAAAACTCCAAAGGAAAAAATTGAAACCTTTTCTTTAAATCTTTAATAAACTGCATTAACCTCAAGCAGAAAATATGCGAAAACCACTCCTGTTTTTTAACAAGTACATGAACGTACATTACAACTGTATTTACATTTTTAGAACAGATTTTCTTCAAGAAAAATCACTATTAACATTGTACAACTCCAGTTTTCAAAAAGCAGAAAATGGGACCAGCACACATTTATTTCTACTGTTCATTGCGAGGAAAATGGATTCATAGGATGAACAATTTTAAGAAAATATTTGAAGATTTTTTATGAAAAATCATTGCTTATAAGTGCCTATATTTCACGTAAAATTACTCAAAAACTACTCATATTTTCGAAAAATTGTTCATGGTGTTTGAAAGGTTTGTTATTGAAAATTAGATTTCAAGGAGAGAAATCTCTATCTTCAATATTCTAGTTGTAAGAAGATGACAGACTTTATATAACTCGCGCAGATATGGAGGCCGTGACTCCATATTGATTATTGCCATACGATGGAAATGGAGAAGAAAGCTTTGGCATAGTACACCAAACATTCCAGTGAGACCTGGGCCGTCGAAGAACAGCAAGCAGGGAATTCTTAGGTTAGAATGCGCCTGCTTCATTAATAGATAAAATAAACTATAACAAGATGGTATGTGATGCCGCACCATTGACAATACTTCCGAACATCGAAGAGAAGGCAGGCTCCGCTAGCCGAAGTTTTTAACTGCCCTCCATGAAGCCACGGAATTTAAGCCATTCGAGACACTGTGGATGCATAGACGATTAACCGTCTGAGAACACCAATTACTAACGGCGCCGAGAACCTGGGAAGGGATAAAAGGCGTTGACTAACTGCAACGTGACGAGACAAATAGACCAAATCTTCAAGGAGGATTACTTCTGGTACGATGAATGCCCAAGAAGGGCTAGGTGACGTGTTGCGAAGACGCAACAAATTTTTTAAAGGTGAACGGCACTGTCACTTGGGGCTGGCTGCGGGATGTCTTTTGTAAGAAAGAGAGCGAAGTTCTGATCGTAGCAGGCTCAGAATCAGCCATAAGGACTGATGTTATGCAGGCCAATATATTTCTGGTAACCGCCTATTCCAAGGGTGAAAAAACAATGCTCAGTTCTGGTAAACAAAAGAGAGAGGGGGGAGGAGAGAGAGATAATATCTATGGTGGTGATTATTGCAAGACAATGTTGGCCAAACGTAAGAGCAGTAGATATGAAAAGCTTAATTCCAAATCTTAAATAATCGAAAATAAATATAAGAATCTAGGAACATGTATAACGTTATTAAAATACATACATACACAAAAATAATATATTAAAATCATGTGCTTATACAAATTGCAATATATACAAAAGTGTAACCTAGGAATATTGGATCCTAACGTGAAAATATAATATAAAGCATAAACTAATACATCCGTTGTTACTAATCGTATAATTACATTTACGTCAATCAGAATACAGCTTACGAAGGAAGATAAGATAAAAGAAAAGAAAAATACCAAATCATTTCAAGTTCTATTGGCAATATCAATATTGTTATAATGCCTTAAAATTAAAATATTAGGGAGTATAACGAGAAATGAGGTGGCTAACATTGCACGTAGTAACTATAGTTATAGCGTCAATATTTTTTTTTTTTGTTAAGCATGTCTGAGAATTGTTTTATCTTTCATTGTAAATGGAATTTTCACCTTTACAATTATCTTAGTAGAAATTGTTTTATTTTGTATAGTACATGCTTATCCAGCGTTCTATTCGTTTCAACACTCAGCTAATCGTAAATATTGTGAGGTGATGCCACGTCAATAGGCCAAAGACTTCGTCTGCTTACCAATCAACATGTGCATTTACTTCCATTATATATTGTTATGAGTAAGGTATTGTCAATTTATTTTTTTAAATTCTGCGTGTCGCTTGAAATGTATAGTATGTGTACGTAAAATTCTGTTTATGTATGTTTTTAATAACACGGGGCGTTTTGATTTTATAAATGTACTATATCCCTCAAATAAGAATGCAAAAAATCGGGAAACAAATAAAATTAAAACATGGCCGAGTCCCATGAAGAGGCAGCTTTCCTTATTAGATTTATGGTCATAAGAACTGGTTTTTAAACACATTATTTCTCTGTTGGGAGAAAAGTCGACTTGAGAAGAAGCTTCGATTTCAGTTGTTTTTTTTTTAATTCAAAATAATGTTTTTGTTTACAATGCAAATTATATAGAGCGTTCATGCGAGACATAAATAGAATTTTCACTTGAGAAATGAAAATAGTAAATTATTACTTTTGGTTTGATAATATATTTGATTTATTAATATATTTAGAGAATGTTTATATTAGCAAGCGTTATAATGTTTTTATTTTATACATTACATATACAATTTAACTAACAATAACTCATTTGTTATTATATTACAATATTTCATGTCTGCAAGTTAGCAGCTTACAGGGCCAAAAAGGTTAGAATATATCGTTTGTAACACGAAGTCCAAACAAACTAAACTCTTTGCTCAGAATATTACACAATTTTGAGCTTGCAAAGAGTATACGACAGAAACATTTATGCGTACAATGCTCCGCGGCCAGTACCATCTTCAAGATTTTAGCATGAAAACTCGGTTAATTTTATTGAGTTTATATATTCAGTAGTGAAACAGATGCACTATAAATGCGATTATATTGCGAGTTTAATTTTAATCGTGATCACTTAAACACGATTAGGAAGATACGTGAACGAATTTGGTGAAACCGGCCCTGAAAAGGTGTTAATAGTGTTCGTAGCCATCACAGATTTCAAATATCACATCCCGCGTGGGTAACTGAAATTCCAAAGATCCTTGAATAGATATTTAGAGGATTTTAGACTCTCATGGAACCGCGAATTATGGTGTATTAATTTATTACGTTCAAAAATTTATATTGTATCTGACGTTTGAGAAGCTAAACGAACTAGCTTTGATTTTATAGTATTACTAACAAATTTGCAATCCACACCCCCGATCGTACTCCTACCACAACTAGCAATAGGAGAGCTTAACAAAAAGAGCGCATGGTGAAGCTATGTTTATGTAATTATGTGAATTGTGTAAATTGCGCCTTTAAGCTGTAGTGCTGAAGTCCATTAAATATCGTTTTGAGATACTACTACGCTTTGTGGGATAGTTGTTGAAAACTCCAGAATAGGGGAAGGTGGAGTCCACTCTGTTAATATTTACAATTACTGGAGTAATCCTCTGTTATTACGGGCCCTCTAAGGGCCGCTGGGTAGACAAGTCACGTCAGTCGCAATCATGTCAGGGAATCGCAGATAGGTAGAGTCTTCGCGCACGTGTCTCGCACGCTCCCTGCTCCATCTACCCATCGGCCAGAATTAGGAAGGGATGTTAGAATAGGGTAAGGCTTAGGACGCTTCACAGGGGTTGGACGCTGTGATGCAGGCAAACCTGTTTTGTAATAACAAATTTCACATGAGGTTCTATTGGGAATCGAACCCGGAACTTCGGTGGTGAAAGGCAAACGGCAACTGAGCAACGAGAGCACAGAGTCTTTCTGTAAGTACTTAACTTTTTAAGTGTTTGACTAAACATAATCTCCTTTTGAGCCCAGAGATTCTGTTTATTATTCATTTATTTGTTTCAAGCCAAAAGCAGTTAAATATACGTGTGACTTACTACGGCGAGAAATGTATTCTGTGCTTGTTTTCTTAATTAAGGGATCTCTACCTTAACCTATATATTAGTTGTGGAATATGCAGTACAGGTGGAAACGAGCGTTTTGACAAAAATTGATCAGAAGATATTAATTCCCGTAACGAAACCCTCTTTGCAAAGAAAAAAAATTGCAAGTTTTGGCAGAGCCAAATTCTAAAAGAATAAAACATTTTGAAATCTGCATTTTATGATGAATCACAAAATTATCGTTTATTATTATTGTTATTATTATTATTATTAATACTTATGTGAATTATTCTTTCATTTAATTGTCATGTGTACTTTGAAATTTAAACCTGCATTCCTCTAAAAAGATGTTGAAACACACTAAATATGTTGGATAGGTCCATACCTGATCTTCTAATAGTTCTTGAACGGTTGTTGTGGATGGTTTCGCATTAATATTAAAACATCACATTCTTCATGCTTTCAGAAACAAACATTAAAAACAGAAAATATAATCACTGAAATTGCGTACGTATTATTATATTTTTTCAGAAAATATTCAATGTGTGAGCAATGACCATCAATATCGAATTCTTAAAACAATGTCAAATGTTGCTCCACATTTTTGCCTTTACATTATTATGACGGTTCGCCGCTCAATTGATTTTCGTGTTGCAGATGGCCTTTCCCAATAAACGCACAGGTGGAACCTGAACAATGGGTCGTAACGCGAGCGCGATGTTTCTTTATCTCTTCTCCTTTCACTTGTAGCAAAGCTTTGTGACCATTCACACGAAAAGCCCTCGCTTCAATGGCCTGCGCTGCTACAGGGAATCTGTCAAGCTTGCGTGACTTCTTGGAAATATCCTTTCTTCATTCTTTTGCAAAATGACGGTTATAACAAATCTCCGGATTCAAAACAAAGCGAAAAAACAGAATGGAATAAGAAGTCAAAGAAAATTGTATACTTACTCAATTGAGAACAGGACCACCAGTTGTGATGAAGGCTGTAAGAACAACATTTCAAAGCATGTATTAATGATGAATATAAAATAAGCAAAGGAATAAATGTGAAGAAAGGCGATGTGAGACGAGAAGTAAATATTAATTGCAGAAACGAATAATGAAAATACAAAGTAATAAGAAAATACAAGTATTCCGGCGTAAAATAAACATTCACCTGGAAACAATTTTGAGATACAAGAAAGGATTTTAGATTAAAAAGTTTAAAAGGTTACATTAAAATGACAATAACCTGGGGCAATATACGAGCCATAAACTGAACTGTTTTAGATTCACATTGCAAGGGCATGTTGCAAGTAACATTTAGAGTATCACAGAAACTACAAGTTAAAGTGTTATCTTTTATCTTCGAGCTATTCATTCAACTTTTATTCCATACTTTATTTGTGCACCATTAATATTTTCTTCCCCTTTCTTCTTCAATGCATTATCTGCAAATTCAGGTTCTGAAGTTTTAGGTCATAACCGAAGGCTTATTGGAGGGGGAGGGAGAACTTTATTAGACGTCTCCTCCGTCATTATAAGCTCGTTTTGATAAAACAATAAAAATAAAAAAGTCATGATTAAAAATAAATAAAAAATTAAAGAAACAGGAAATTGTATGTAACGTTTTGGGGTGAAGTATAATATGCGCACTTTCCTTGAGCTACGGAAACCCTTTCCCACGTTTTACTCAGGCGCGGATTCACGGGCAGGGAAACGAGAGAAATCCCCCCCACTCACACTAATTTTTTTCTGTAACTACCAATTTTTACTTTTCGCAAAACTTTCACGCAAAACTATTTTCCCATAAAATCGTATCGCAGCATGAGCTGAGTGTAACCTGCGACATTTGACAACATCTAGAATGACACATTTGACCAAAACATTTTTTATTTCCCCTCACAAAAGTTGTCTCTGGATCTTTGCTTTACTACACATAATTGGATGATAAATAAATGTACAATAAAGTAATACATTTATTCATTGTAAAACAAACAAAATTCGTGCAATTTTGTGGAGGGAGTTTGGTCTCGTAACTTCGGCCCCGCTCGCGCTCCTCACTGTGTTTCTTGAGTCCGCTCATTATTAAGAGTCCGCGCGTTCTTGGCCGCCTAATACCTTAGCCACAAAGAGTCAAAGGGAGGCCGTCTGAGCACCGGCACACACGTGACCGCGCCACGTGAGCCCCACGCGGCCACGCGACCAGGCAGGAGGGAGCTGACGCGGGCAGTCGAAAGGAGTGGAAGCGAGTGGAAAGCTCGTGTGTTGCGCAGCGCAGTACGGTGCGTGCGCGAACGGACGGTAACGACTACGTCGGCGGGGGCGGGG
>BOPP01000027.1:8714201-8739498 GCA_017312745.1 Gryllus bimaculatus | reverse complement strand
GCCGTCACCAGTGCTCCTTATACGCCGCGGCTGTGCGCTTGCTATTGCGCCGCGCGCCACCGAGCCAGAGCCGCTGGCCGTTCGCAAGGGCAAGTCCAGGGCCGAACGCACGCACGCCTACACTTGCAAGGCAGCGCTTGGCTTATAATGCTTGTAAACTCCTACTTATATTACTTGTTCTTAACTACAACACCTCAGTGGATGAAAGTTATCTTTGTATTCAAATATAATTATCTGAACTCTAACATTGAAAAAATGAAACTCATTGAGTCTGATGTTATATAACAACAATATTCAACACGATTTGGTTCAGCGGCTCTTCCGGAATACATCTCGTTCCTCTAGCCCTATAATGAAATAAATTCAATAATATAACGGCCCTGACTTGTATTTGCGGTCAGAGTATTGTCTTTTTGGTGTGTGTTTTCGTGTGTTTTTGTTTTTTCCCCGATATTGTACCCAAGGTTATCTTTGAACAAGCACGCGCTCTTTGCGCTCCAGAACACTCATGGCATTCCACCTACACTAGAAATGGTTTTTAATTTTCCACAGGCAGACAAAAACACATTTTTATAAGCAAAGTTTTAAGAACTATCTTCTATTTTTCCCGAGAGAGAATTGTTTTTACTCTGTTTTAAAATACAAAATAAAATACATGTGAATTCATAACTACTAAAAACTTCTACATGACAAAGTATTGTACATGAGGACATCCCGATATGACTTCACATAGCCGCTCAGCGTACTCAACCGACATGAGTGGTAATATTTTTACCCCAGCCCACATTCGTAAAAACTAGTAATATATTTTTTAACTGATAAATATTGGAAATTCCAAATAATGAACCAGACTAGCCGTGTGTATTACAATTCATGGAGCTGAAAAGGGAGACAGAAAAAAGATGGCCTCAGAACTAGGAAACAGTATGAAAAAAGAGGAAATAGCGAGACGAAAGATATGAGACAAATCGAGTTTATTGATTCATAAATTAAAAGAACGGGCGAGTGAGCAAGAAAGATAAGAAACGCTAATTGGTGACTGAAGAACAAGGAGAGGAAGGACGGTGATTAGGGGCGTGGCGGCTGAGAAAAAGGCGAGAGAGAAAACCAGCGAGCAGACACACCTGCTGCGGTACAGGAAGTAAGGTTGCAGCGACCTCGCTCGCAGACAACTGAGAAGAAAAGAGGAAGAACAACAATGAAAAAAGACGTTTGATACGCGGCTTTTTACCGAGGAAAAAAAGAGAAAAAAACATCGAGACAAATGATGGCGCCCTTGTGAAGAGAAAGAAGGACGCATTTATTCCTCGTAAGATGCGTCCGAGGGAGACAAAAACTGACTTCTCAACCTCCAATTCCAGTGGCTCGTGCCGAATTTATTGTTGCGGAGGGCGAAACAAACACGCGAAGAACCCCTCATTTGGGAGATTAATTAAAATTTCTGAATACGACACGCAGGTGCGCGGCCACAGGTCTATATAAAGCAAGAGTAGAAATTGATTGCAGTGACGTTGATTGCATGAAACATCTGCGCAGAAGTGTCATAGAGACTAAAAAATGTCTTCTTTATCGGAAGTGGAGAAGCAAATCATCGCAAAATACCTCACTGAAAAAAGCTTAATGGAAAAGAAAGATAATAATGTAACATAAAATTTTTCAGTTGTTTCACGTACAGTTGGTGGCCAAATTATTAGGGATAGTACTCATTTGCGTGATTTCCAGTTCAAACCATTTTTAGAACAAAGGAATTAGTTACGATAAGATGTGTAGGTTTAGGATTATCATTACTATTTTTTTAATAAGTAGCAACACTGAATGCCTGTGTTATTTAAGAAATAAGCGATGTTATTTCTCATTCAGTTGAAGTTCATTGAAAACTGCTGCAGTAATGACCACATATATATTTTTTTTAATTTTTGCACGTTCTTCCTTTACAAAATAATCAAAATGTAAGTATTGAATTACTTGTATTAAATTTTTTGAGTTAATATCTTTTTAGTTTACACTAAAGTCAGAACTTCGAAGGTTTTTTTATAAGTAAGGTAAGCCGGTAAGGCTTCAGACAAGCCTCCGAGGAAAATTGGAGAAATACAAATACTATGACTTCCCTCCACACATTGACAGAGAGATACCGCAACTATTACTGGTGTTTGGAAAATTGCCCTTAACAGAATAGAAATAAAAATTGATCAGAACAAACTACTTGAAGCAGGGATATCTGCCTAAAATCGTAAAAAGACAGTTGCCCTTCTGACTACGATGATAAACGTCAAGGAAGTAGCTGTTTGCAAAAGGACAGTCCACAGACGGTTAATTGAAGAGAACATGATCGGTTGTCGCCCTATAAAAAACGTCTCACCCAGGCCATAAAGAATATACTACAATGGGACAGACAACACTAAAATAGGACTTCTACAGATCCGGCAATCTTTTTATACATTTAAAACACTAGTATATTTCATCAATAATGATTTCTCGTAATATTTTACAGATAATATTCTCTGATAAAACAACGTTTCCGATTTTAGTTGACTAAAGTTCATTTGTCGGTCGACGACCTGCGAAAGAGTTCCATCGAGACCACTAGTGGAGACGGTCAAACATCCTGTTAGTGTGGTGTGGTCTACGATCTCAGTGAAGGGTATATGGGACGCCTGTACATGGTAGAAGGGACCATGAAGCAAGACCAGCACAAGCAATTACTAGAAACTCTGCTGCTGTTGCAACTGGAAGCACGAAGAATGGTGGTTAACCGTAGAGATTAGGAATACACTTTTTGCACGAGATGTTTTCTGATCTTTTTTGAAAGGGGATCTTCAAGACATTTTTTGGCTGCAAATCTTTCTTTTTCACGTTGGTAAAATTTACAATCACTAAGGCGCGCAAGGTATCATATTCCACCATTATCTAAAATTAGTACACATTTACTCAAACTACATATTTTTCCCATTCTACACTGTTAGTTATATTAATATTAGAACAGACATCCCAGAGCTCAAGAAACCATGTACATATTGCTCTTCTCCCCATAATACGTCACAGTTTTTAACTTTTTTCACATTAAGTAAAGAAAAAACTATAAATCAGAATATTATGGGACCATCGAAAATAAAACAATGAATGACAAACATTTGCCATCACAACAAAATGACGCACGGATGGCTCTAGCGCCCTTCGGTTATCGCCTCATGGTGTAAAAGCGATACTAGTTCTTTAATGACAATTTCAAACGTGTTTCATTGATAACTATTTACAAACATGATGTCTACGAATAGTAATATACCAATATAATTGTTATTGTTTGAGGAATTAAACAGTTATGATGACAGAGGCTACATTTGTTATTCTCAATTTGTAGAAACAATCACTTCCCCGAAGTATTCGATTCATATAAATTGTCTGGAGAAGAGGTGGTGCCAGATCTAAACTCAAATTTGTACTGATGAGCATTTTCCCGAAGAAATGTTTACACCAATTAGAAAGCTTATTCCCGTCCCTTTCGTCTAGGCCTTTATATTCAGAAAACATTCAATTTAAAAAAAAAATAACTTTGACACTTCTTGCGCCTCTTGTGAAACAAATTGAAGCATGCCGTGTATCTTATTCAGTTTCCTCCCTGCTTTGTTTTCTTTTGATTTTTCGTTCAGAGAACAGCTATTAAAAAAGAAGTACTCCTACCTAATATCTAAACTTAATATGTATACCTAAAAAATTGCATCCGTAACCAGCACTGCTATTCCTCGTCTAGCATTGTTCAGGGGCTTGATGACTGGAACTAAAATAATTTGTCTTATTTAATGATGTGTATGAAATATAATGAAACACATTTTTTCCCGTCTAAGTAATTTCCAAGCGTCACAAACTTGCAAATTCTTATTATCAGATGACAGTGTTCCAATTCCGTTCCGAGGACGAAATTAAGTACTAAGTATCTTTTGTAAATTCAAATTCAGAAGTGAGGACAATAACAACTTTAGGACAATTTCAAATTTAATGCACAATCATTTTGCAACTTTAATCTATAATCATTGACCAACGTTCAGCCAATATTGACAGAAAAATATCTCTCTCACGTCCCTATCACAATTTGTTATTGTCAACAAAATAATTCTTTATCACTCATAAACGGCATCAAGACAGTGTAAATAGCTCGTCAATAAATGCATACAGAATACGGATAAGTCAAAGAATACATGTTGTCAGGGTGACCAGTAAATTAGCAAATATTTTTCATGGTCGCGAGCGTGACATTTTTATCTCCAAAAGGGAAGCACAGCCCCTTGTAGTATATAGATAATAATGTATGCAGGAGACGATGTGGGGAGTAGTCTTGTAAGAAATGTTTAATATTGAGTGTCTCTTATGCGAGCTGCCATCAAAAACACATAGGCTAGACGGTATGATCGCCATCAGTTAGGATGGAGATTATTATTTTCAATTAGAGGGAAGTGGGTAACACGGAATTAGGTCCGAGATTCTTTCGAGTTTTATATGTTAATAATTTAGAGATGATGAAAGTATTCTTTGAATGTTAAGTGAAATTTGAATAGACTTGGTTCTGAAATGGAATTTACAAGAATGAAAGGGTCGTAGAAGATAGACGGGGATTGTATTCAATAATTCGAGTTGAGAGTAGCAAAACCATCGCGAATAGTTAGCCATATGCGGCACATATGCGGTACAACATAGCCAAAGTCACAATCGCGTGATTATTTATTGCAATTTTTATGACACCAAAAACCTACTGATGATACCCCGGTGACATTTTGCAATCCGATTTTAACATTAGGAGAGAATACGGTAGGAGGGACAGTAACACGAACAGTAAATAGACAGCATCAAGAGAGAAGATCCGAAGTACGTCCGAGAAGTCAACGATGCGCGCGAAGATCATAGTACGAGTAAGCCGTGAAATGTATTTCTCGACCCGAACATTATCCAAAATGAGAGGATAAAGTCCGAAGTAGGAACAACTCTGCAGCATTCTTGGACTTAAGCCGAATGAAGTGTGAATTATCCAAAACGTAGCTAGAGAAATCGAAGTATATTATGGCATCGAGAAATAGCCGATGTTTTGTGATAAATAGGAATCAGATTGCTGGTAGAAAGGCGTTTATCACTATTTACCCAATACTACCTAGCCTAATCTCATATATTCCTCAGTGGGCGCTTTGATACACATTGGTCGGGTTGGAGGCTGCAGCCTTCTGAGTTCGCGATTTACATAAAGTAACTTTGCGTATGTGCAAAACATGATTCCAAGAGCATTTTTAAGCCAAAATAATTGTCGCGAACTGACAAGACGTCTCACACTCACAATAATCTTACATTGGCCAGCGTCCTGCGGCTAATGGCAAATTAGCCCAATGATGTTCGAAATTATCTGTTCATCTCTATTTATTAAGCTTTATCCACACCACACGATTAATGTCCGAAGTAACAGGTTTCATTTAACATTACCTATACTTCGGAATTTGTCCGTAACTCATACGATATCATTTGTACGAAACTATAAATTTGCAGTTAATTGCATATCTTTAGGATGTTTTAATTACTGTATATACGGTAAGAGGACATTAAACGTGAGTTCCTGTATCACATACATTTTCCTGAATCCTTCAAAAGATATTCATGGATGTCCTTGGTGAACCAAGTTGTTTGAGATACCAAACATTTCACATTGATGCAATGTTATTTAGTTGTACGTAAAAACTGGGGAAAATTATCTTGGATAGTTACTGTACTTACTAGTAAACACTAAGTATATGTTCTTAAAAACGGCAACTCCATAAAGCAAATAATGTGTTTCAAAATATTATGGGCGTGAATGTAGATCTTAAGAAGTGTAAAAAAGTTCTAGGCGCGTGGAATTAATACTTTGCATACCCGGTCTGTTATTTCAAATATGCATACAATAAACTAACAGAATGCATTGTACCAAAATATGTTCAAAACAGCCGAGTTGTGACAATTCAGTGCACGAAGTGAGATTTTATGTGCCGTTGCCGGTATTACAGGATCGGCCTGTTACACCCACGGATCACATTAATGGCTCTGAGCGTTGCGGCGAGAATCGCGCTTCCTACCATTAGGATGTAGCTCCAGCTTCGCCTTCATCCACTCGTATATCATCGCGCGCGCAGTAATGGGCCACTATTCTCTGGGGCTCCTGCGCCGTTTCTCACTTTCCGGCGCCTTCGTCCCCCGGTCACCTCGTGCCCCGCTTAATTATCGATTGGCACCTCCATAACCCCTGACGTCTGCCACTGCCCGTCCTCGCCGTCATCTGTCCAGCCCCCCCCCCCCATGCGCTTCTCTTTGCCACCTACACAAATCATTATCACATTCGCAACGGCCCTATCTAATCATTCCTGTACAATCTATCTCTAACTTTCGGCTCCTTCTAAAAGATTGTACTCCTTGAACAGGATAAATTTTAATGTACCACGAAGATGAAATTTTCCGAAATGACGAAAATATTATCTTTGTCAATTACTACCCATTTACTATACATTAAAGTATCCTCTAATTTATTTTTTTACATAGAAAAATATTACAAAGCTGCGAGTAAAATCAGTAAATTTTCAGCAAGTTGGCTTATTTTGTCTTCAAATCTTGACATCTCCCGTGTGCACGCCACAGTTTGAAAACTTCTATGGCGTGTCCGTAGGATTACGTGATCGATTAACAAAATAGACGAAGTTCAGAAGAATAGAACCTGAATCATCCGTTAATTGTAAGTTCATGTGCACGACGTTATCCATCGCATTACTGTCTGTTGAGTTTCACTTGTACTACTGCCCATCAGACATTCATTTTACTCCCTCGGTACGGAGTAGAGAGAAAGTTATGTAATGCTCAGCAAAAACACGACAAATTACCGACAGAAAAACTCTATGCCAGGCCCTGGTAACGAAAAAGGGCTATTCCCAAATTTAGAGAAAAAATCCACTAACACGTGGTGTAGGCAGAATCCATGTTTTGTGGGTCATTGATAGCGAAAATCGATTGACGACATGTTTGTCCGTTCGTCTGTCTGTCTATCCGTCCGTGAACAATGCTAACGGCTAAACCGTTCATCCAATTTTCTTCACAATTGATATTCCCCAATCAATCTTCCGAATGTTGCGGACCCGTGAATTTGAAACTAATATTTTAATTTTGGGGGTACTTCACATGAAGCCTTTGGGACACTTTCCAAATTTGAAAAAAAATCGCACTATCGTTTTTGATTACATTTTGTTCTTGAATAGTGTGAAGGACATTTAAGAGAACGGTGCAGGTCTCATGTTTCTTGAAAGCCCTGATTTTGCTTGATGAAAATTGCAAACGTTCAAAACTTATTTCGGAGTCTTCCTACAGCGAAAATATTTTTTTAATGAAATCTGCTCCTTAAAGATAAGATTGTGAAATAAGATAATGTACATTTTTTTCGAAAATATGAGTACTTTTCCCGTAATTTTGCCTGAAAACACGGAAAAGAAATTACGTGCTCTTTTAGATCACAAGATTCAAAAGTTTTACAACGGGATTTTTTTAACTCGAATGTGTTCACTTCAAACAAGAAAATCTAACATATATTTTATCATTATTTTCAATTTTCATTCAGTAAATGTAGAAAATATTTTTCGGGGATGACTTGGAAAACTTCTACGGAAAATAATTCAATATATTTACTTTGGCAATATTAGATAAATCAACCTTGGATTCTCAATACTCAATTCGAGATAATTGCCGAGGACATAAAATTATCCAGAGAAAGCAAAAATTATTTCACAAAGCTAGATCTAATGCGATCCACAGTTTACATTCCCCGATAGAACCCCGATTTCGATGAGTTGATTATACGCGCGAATTTTGTGAATAATTCGCGAATTGCACTTGGTCACCTTAGGTTACCTTTATAAACAATACAGACGAATCCTGAATCTGAATGATTGAAGTGATCTGAATTGTTTTATTTATTTACGTCAAAAGCAGTTAAAACTGTGTGTGACGTGCTATGGGGTTAAGTTAATTTGAAGTTACATTCATTCCCAGAAGCAACACAAGGGGCCATCCTAGCATTTGCCCAATGATCAGGGAAATAGGACGAAAACCGATCGAGATGTGTGTCACTGACCCAGAAGTTGAAGTACAATACTTGTTACAGCTTCTTTAGAATTATACAATCCAAATGGTAAATAACACATAAAATGTTATTGTTAAAATTATATTATTTTCCTTTTGGATACTCGGTTTTAAAACAAACAGGATACCTTGTTTTTCTTCCTGAAAACAGAAATAATGGTCAGGATGAGATAGACGAGGTGTATTTCGGGGAAGATATCAGTTTGATAAAATAACTATTAGGGAACTTGCAGTGCTATAGCAGAGTCTTTACTCCAATTTCATTATTAGCAGCAAAAATGCACATTTTACAGAGAAAAAGGTTATCTAAAAATATTAATTAATTTGCTATTAATACTTTAATTATTTAAATTAAATTATCTTCTCTTAGTAAGATCGAAAAAATTATTCCCATTGACATGAATATTTCTTCAGTAACCAATAAACATTATTTCTTGATATTATATACATATATATATATATATATATATATATATATATATATATATATATATAATTGAACTAAGAAAAGAACTACAAATATATGCTGGCGAATATATCGAGGAAAAAGAAAGGAAACAACTACAGAAAACTATAGAAAAAACTACGAGGAAAACAAACTACTAAATACATCAGAGATAAATATATTAATAATAAAAATTATCCGAAACAATTTTGGCAAATAAATTAATGATGCCACAAATGCTAAAAATAATAAAAAATCACAAATAATACCCGCAATAATGAAAAAATCGTAAAATAATGCGTAATAATAAACTCATTACAAATAAATTTAATTATCATTTTACTCATTTTAGACAAAGCATTACCAAAAAATAAAAAAAATATTTCATTCCAATCATTTGCATAAAATACTCTCCCATCGTTTTCAATACTTGTGGCATCAGTAACTGAATTAAATCTCAGTAACTGAAAAATCAGTAACTGACAAAAATCGAAATTATCAATACATCAAAATGTTTAAAAAAATCACACTTCTCCTTATGATGATGAAATAACAAATTATACTCTAAAAATATAACTATCAAATTACTTACAAAAGTTTTGACCCCCACATACAACTTGTGTTTATCACAACGGATATTTTCACAACAAATTGAACATGGTGTTATTGTTCAAAAATACAAATCTGGTGATAAATGAAATGGAAATATTATAGACCAATATCCCCTTCTCCCAAGTTTATCCAAACTGTTTGAAATGTGTTTGAAAATTAGGTTAATGAACATTACGAAAACAAATATTGAGTAAAAACAATACGGTTTCAGAAATAAATCGACCTAGGAAGGTATCATGAAAGTTACTGAAATATATTACTAAGATGGTTTGAGGGAACAAATATTTGGGAAAATTTTTAGATATTCTACACAACGATGCAGTGAATCACACTATCTGTTAGATTAACTTCATAATTTTGTAATAAAATGTGTCGATTTACATATGTTTTCATCCTTTAAAATCAGAAAAACAATCGTTGAAATTGAAGACAAATAAAATGATATAAAAACTAAAATCTTCTAAAATCATATCATTCAAAATTTATTATTCGAATTGTAAAGGCTAACAGAATTGTATGTGTCATACCATAACATAATGTCAAAGTGTTATATTTCTTGTACTTGTAATGGATAAGCATCTACGGTGGGATAAGCAAATTGCAAGTATTTGCACAAAATTACGTAAGTCTATCTAAGGTATATAATTTCTATCACTACCCTACGTATAGTTTACTTCATACTGATCCAATGTGTATTACAATCCGGAATAAGTGGCTGTGGTGACATTGCTCAAATATATCTAAATCCATTGGAATTAATACAAAAACAAATTATCAGAAATAATCAATTGAAACTCTAGAATGTTAACATTTACAGAGTTTAATGTAATTAAAGTAATGAATTATATAAGTAGTAATTTTATGATATATCCATACATATGATATAACTTCTCAAAACGAGACTCGAGCAGTGTTCAATCCGAAATATCTGCATCATTTTACAGCAAATGCAAGACCACTTCAGGTATCAACATTTCATGAGTTGTGGCCCTAGTCCGACGTTTCCCACACGGTTTTCTATCGTATCGCGACAGTTCATGGAATTTTAAAGGGTGTCAATGATGATCAAAGGGCAATTGGGAGACGATAGCCGAATATGTACGACGACTGATCTGTGTAATCAATATCTTATTGATTATATTTAAAATATGAATTAAGTGATTGACTCTTTTCTTTTATAAAGGTTAAAATAATCTGATAATACTTGCTTATATGTCTAAAATTTAAAAATTGTAATATTACAAACAAAATAATACAAATAGTTTTCAACTCATTTATGTACAATTATTTGTTATGATTATTTTATATGCCATATATTGTAGAAAAACCAAAAACATACACATTGTTAGTCATAAATATCTCTTTTACATTTATTTTAATAAAGTTTTCCATGCTTTGGTAATATCTTCCTTTAAAATTGTTTTCATAACCAGTATTCGGATATTGATGACCTAAAAATGCTTTGAAAATCATTTATAAAATTACTTAAAAATAAGGAGGAATGACTTCTTTTTTAAATCACTCAAAATATTTTAAAATTATTATTTATTCAATGAATTTAATAATGTTAAATAAAATGTATTTATATACAATTGTATTTATGTATTATAAAGTCTTTATTCTAGGAGGAAATGTAATCCTTAGCTCCGATCTTGCAACCATCGGTTTTGAAAGGTCGACAAAGTTACCGAAGATCCGTGTCCACTGCAGTAGTAAATTGTCCACTGCATTAGTTTTGACTACTACATTAGTTTTGGTTTCTCCTATTGGTTTGCAACTTGCAAAAAAGCCTCTTCATATTTTCACATTTAGAATCTCTGCTGCGTTGCTCTTGCAGATGGCCACATGGACTGCGTCGAATTCTCCCAGCACTGTGTTGAACGACTTTCATCTATGTACTTAGTTCTTGGGTTTCTCGAAATTCGTCGACATGATTACGAGACCAAAATTTTCGCAAAAGTTTATTTATCTTTCCCCATTCTTGCTAGTTCTCTTGTGAACTGTATGAATTCCGGTGTTTTTTTGCTATTTTCCTTATTCTGCGTTGAAGTCACCTAATAGGATTATTGCATGCTGTTGGCAATTTTGTTAGTCCTTTCTTCCAGTTCATTCCAGAACTCATCGATTTTCTGGCCGATGAGGGAATGGGGTCTTCTTATAGTAGTTTATGGGTGCATGTGCGTTGATCAACGTATATCATTAGTTGATTTGATGGAGAACGTTGACATTCGATGAAGTCAATGACCGTATCTCTGATGGATTTGTGGACTGTAAATCCTGAACCCAACTGTGAGTTTTCTCGTTAATTTTAAGGGTTGGTTTTCCTTTACAGATTCTGTAACTTTCTGTGTCAAAGTTGGTTTCATCTGCCAAACTATTTCCTGAGTTGTAAGGATTTTATGTGGATTTTTTGCAGCGTGTCTGTACGTTGTTTAATCGTGGCCAGTTTGAAGATAATGTTTTTATTAAGTTTTAAAAAGAAGTATCTGTATATTGTCCGTACCAAGTTTCAAGACCTCTGATTCTCAACAATAGAATTAACATGATGCTTCTAGATCCCCTGAATCGGATGATCAGGGAATTACAGCCTTGCGACTGATGCCCTGGGTAGTGGATGAGTTTTTTCTGTTCTCATAATGTTTGGTTTTCAAGGTGAAAAATACGTTTGGTGGTCTTTTATGGATACCAGTGAAGCTGGTGATGTCAGACTCCCATCTGGGAACCACGAGCAATCTCGTTCAACACTTCACGACACCTCACTTCACAATATATAACTGACGCATCGCTCTATAACCTACTATTGTCATCTAATTCCCTCCTTTATATAGTAATGCCCTAAATTAACTTCCTAAATTGTTGTACGCTACGAGGAAAGGGTTCAAAGGTTTTTGCAGGCAATGTATTCCATTCTTTTATTGTTCGATTTGTAAAAGAAAATTTCCCCACATCTGTTCTCTGCGGTCTTAAATTTATTTTGTGCCTGTGATCCACCCTACTGATGTATGTAGGAATACTTGGCCGCCGATTAATTTCTTTCCCAGCTGGTTGACCGCTATAAGCTTTATACAAAGCGCATACCCTTGCTACTGGTCGCCTATTTTCGAGAGAATCCCATTTTGCCAATTTCTTGTCCCTGAAAGTAAATTTAGCTGCCCTACGCTGAATTCTTTCCAAATATTTACACTGAAAATTTTTTGCGGATCCCAACAAATTGTTCCATATTCTATTATCGGTCTAACAAGCGATAAATAGGCAATTTTTTCGCGTTTGCCGTACTGTTTTTTAAGGTGTGTATTACAAAGTGGAGAGATCTCCAGGCTTTCCCTACAACAAAATCTACGTGAATTTTCCAGCTTAATTTACTATCGAAATGGATTCCTAGGTACTTGCATGAGGAAACTATCGGAATATTGTCTTTATTTAAACGGTAATTTGTTTCTCTGTAATTATGTCCCCTGCCAAAAGTGATAGATTTGCTTTTGGAGCTATTTATGGTCATTCCATTATTTTCCGCCCAGCTATGCATCAATATCCCGTTGCAACATATCTCCGTCTTCTTTCGAATTCACACTACGATAAATTATGCAATCGTCTGCAAATAGCCGAACATTTGATATTAATTGCGCTGGCAGATCATTGACGAACGCTAGAAATAGAAAAGGTCCAATGACACTCCCCTGCGGTATTCCTGACGTAACGCTTGCCCGGTAGAAAACTCTTGGCCAATTCTGGCTTTCTCTTTTCTGTCTCGCAGAAACTCGCTAATCCACGATCTGACTCACCCTGAAATCTAAATCTGAATTCATTAATTTCTGTACGAGCCGATCGTGGGGAACGACATCAAACGCTTTGGCAAAATCTATAACTATTGCGTCTACTCTCCCGCCCACGTCAATTTCATCTGCTAGATCCTGAAATAGCGTGGTTTTCACATTAAATAACCACTCCTGAAGCCGTGTTGGCCATCATAAAGCCATTTTTTGATTTCCCATTCTTGCTTAATGTAACTGGCAACTAGATACTCCATAAGTTTGCAGACCACTGACGTAAGACTTACCGGTCTATAATTACTTAATATAGTTAATATACTATAATAATTCATACAGTTCACAAGAAAACTAGCAAGAATGGGGAAAGATAAATAAACTTTTGCGAAATTTTGAGTCTCGTAATCATGGAGGAAATTCGAGAAACCCAAGAAGTAAGTACATAGATGAAAGTCGTTCAACACAATGCTGGGAGAATTCCACGCAGTCCATGTGGCCATCTGCAAGAGCAACGCAGCAGAGATTCTGAATGTGAAAACATGAAGCTTTTTTGCAAGTTACAAACCAATAGGAGAAACCAAAACTAATCAGTGTTGGCACCAGACCCCGAATGCTTAAAACTCAACAAGAAAAGCATTTAGCAGGAAATTAGTCAAACAAACACCAGAACTCGTAGACGTTCCCAGATTCACAATGAAATCGGGACAACCTCCGCAAAGGAGAAAACAGAGGCGGTGAAATATACGTGAGCAAGCAACGAAAGTATCAGATCCTACTTCAATAGAAACAAAACATCAGAAAAATTGCAACAATTTACGGAGATCCGAAAACAAACATCAAAAATAATTCGGAAGGAAAACGAAATTTTGACAAAAGGTGACTAGATGTAATACAACAAAATTTTAAGAAGACAAACACCAGCAATTTTTATAAGACTGCCAAATCCCCGCTATCTAAATGTCTACAAAAAACGCTGTCTACATTGTCTACAAACTTCTCAATTGCGAAGGTTCCATTCAAGATAGTTATGGTAAAACGTCCACACCAAATCCCGACCATTAAAGAAATTGAAAAACCATCTCCAACCATTAAAGAAATAGAAACGTTCAAGGCACTGGAAAATAATAGTGCCCCCACGAAAGGATGGAGTTATTGCAGAACTCTGGAAACTAAGTGATATAAGATTAACGGGAAAATCTTAAGGATCATATTAAATATTTGGGAAACCGAACAGATCCCTTCTGAATAGTAATGCGCAATTGGTCTTTCGTTGTAGATCTTTAATATCCTTAGCGAGAAAATTAACAGGACATGGGAAAAAGAAGTCAAATGAATTCAAATCTGTATAAAAAAGAGAATCTATTCAATGTGAAATGCTTATCTTTTGCGGATGATTTCGCAAACCTCATGAATAATAGAAATGAGGTCACACACATCATAGAAAAGCTACATAAAATTGCACAAAAACTGGCACGCAAATTTCGAGAAACGCAACACAAAGACAGAGTGCCACAAGACAAATTTCGTATTGAAACAACACACGGGAAAATCATACATGTGCCGCATTTTAAATAACTGATGAAAGAGAAATCATTCATCCATCCATCAAGGATCTAACTAAGCGCCAGGGAGAAAAGAGTAATAAGAATATACGAGGAACTATTACAACAAAAAGTCCATATCCATTAACGCAAAATTAACACAACTACAACACTGTCGTACTTCCAGCTTCATTTCATTCGAAGTTATAACACAAAAATTGGTGCGCAAGCGACACTCGAAGAAATGGAGAAAACAGAGGAAAATTCGCAGAAAGATTTTTGGATCGGTACAAGAATAAGAAATCTGAATGAAGATACTAGCATCAGAAATTTATGACCACACACATAAGATTACGGATACACTCAGGAAAAAGAGAATGCAGTTCTGCGGAAACAAATATGCATCTTCTAATGTAATCTGGTCCGTCATTCGTTAAATCGTAATTGTCCAAAAACATCAAGTCCTTATGTCATGTAATTTGGTCTACAGCGTTGAGACTCGTCGCTGACTCTGCAGGACACGAAAGGCAGTCGTGTTGACACCGTGGCCATATGTTCAGAAAATGATCAAACAACAATAAACATGTAAATACATAGTACACAGGTATTCTGGACTAGGTGAAAAAAAAATTCATCCCCAATATATGTGCAAGTACGTCAAGTGCATATATGTGAAGTGCTTAAAATACTTAGGTTCAGTTGTAACTTTGTCCAATTTTTGTCTACAATTTTTCATTCACTACTGTTTAGTACTACTTGAAATTTTGTGCTTTATAAAATCTTGTCCCTACCGGAAACTCTCCGGATTTTTTTTTCGAAATATATGCAGTTACCCTTCGGAAATATTTTAAAAAATACATGTACTAAAATATGGCATTATAGAAATCAAATCAATTACAGGTTTTGTTTTAAAACGTGTAATTTTATTTATATCACTGTTTATTTTCGTAGTTCTGCTGGTTGTTGTGTAGTTTTAGGAGATATGAAACTGCCCTCAAGTATTGCTTCAGGTATTAATTTTCTTTGTAATGTGTTAGAATGTGTTCTTTATTTAAAATTTACAAACGTGCTATGGACTTTCTCCATGGTACTGTTATTTCTCAAGGATCCGACAATAGATATATTGGACCACTTTTCTGAGGACTGAAAAACCTATGGACGAAATTTTCTATGGGACGAAAATAGTACAGACTAATACTATTGGACGTAAGTGTGTTGGACAAATAAGTTTGGGCGAGATTTTTTGGACAAAACTGGGTCGGACATTCCTGGAAGTCTTTTACACAACCCACGTATATTCATCAATCATTTCCGGTTCTCACCAATAGAATAAGCACCGACTGAATTACGTCTCCTTCCTGATTACGACAATCGCTTAAGCTACAGGCTAATGAAATAAAATCTCGCTACATGGTTAGCATTACAATTTTATTTTGTATATGCGTTCTCTTTACATTTATCCGTTTAAAGCTCTCAGACCAATATATAAGTTACTTATAATAATGCACGAGTGATTCCCCGAGTGTATGCTAAAACATCAGACACAAAAATTGAAAATTTTTATATTTTGTAAAGGTTGATTACTAATTAAGTAAATTTCGGGGAGTTATTCATTGCAGGAAATAATACCCAAAGGTTTCTACGAAAATGTCTTAGAATTCATTTTTCATAACTCTCCGTCACTTCATAGAGAATCCTTTCATATCTGAACTCAGGGCCCTGTGCGGTAGCGACGATTTCCGGTCGAAGTTCGAAGTGTCTTGAGTTCGGGACAGTGAGCGGAAAGGGTCCTTCTGCCTGGTGACAATTTCCGATCTCTAACAAGCGTCGAGACGTCGACGCGACAGTTTTTGTTGTGGCAGCCGTCTGCCTGTAGTTCCTGTCACAACTACGGAAGTTCAATTAGACTGTCGTCTTACACAAAATTCTTGAAAAAAATGATGATTAATTGCTTAACTTATAAGATTCCAGCACACGCTTGTTGGATGAGGATAGAAAACCAGTTCGTTTGAGACTGGTTTAAGAAAGACTATTAGTTGGTTGCGAGAATGAACATCGATCTGTCCACAGTTTTGCTTTCGGACGTCTATTACATTCAATACGGACGACACTGTTAAGCAGTACAAATCCGCGCAAGAAAATACAGTGTTGTGCACTACCTCTTCTTCTATCCGTTTGGCGGATCAAAAATGCATTATCGCACATACCGCATATCGATGAGATATTTTTACATCTTTGTCTAGCCCAATGCATCTCCAATTATGTTCACTGACTTTAAAACTACTCAAGTTTGCGAAATTTGGCGTATCTCACAATTTTTCAGTTCATTTTTTGTAAATCTATAAATTACTATTTAGAGAAACAGAATTAAAATCTATCAGACATATTGGTTTCTTTAGATTAAAATAAGATATTATATAGATAAATTTGCGAGATGTCATTGTTAGAAAACGAAATGTAATTATTTTGAGGTTTCTTATTCTTGAGGTTAAAAATTTGAAATAATTATATGCGCAACATTAATACACCCGAGAAAAATTACGCAAGGTAAATTTGAATCCACTTTCCCCAAATCTGTTCAACATTTCTTAGTCTTGTAATTATATTCAATGTCTTAATGAATGGTTTTCTTTGAAATGTGTTATATGGTTGGTTGAAGAAAGGTAGACACAACCCTCTTGAATATAATTCAATGCGAGCAAATCCGTGATGAAAGCAATCATTTTTTTAATTTTGGTCTGTTGACTCAACACGATCTCTGTGTTAGTCTCTCTCACCCATTTCACAAAGAACACACACACGCTTTGTCTCATCCTCACACGTCGCACCTGCGGAGAGCACGGTGTTGTCTCCGGCGAACTTTCATAGCAGCCACCCCTTCTCCCAGGGATTACACCCCCACCCCCGTGCGTCCATCCCCCTCCCCCGCGCGTAAGGCGGGCGGCGCGCCACGGGGCGGGTCGCGCGGGGGATCGCATCCGCCGCCCAGAGCGCACGCAGCGCGCCGCGCCGCCTTCGCGCGCGAGGCTGGACGCGCACCGGTATTGATTTAGTGGGGGCCCGCGGGCGCGCGTGGGAGTTACGTGCAACAACGACTGCTCCCGTGAGGCGGGTGGGTCGAGGGCGGAGGGGACAAGCGGGCGCGGCGCCGAGTGTGGTGGGCGGAGCGGGGCGGGATGGGGAAGGGAAGCGCTGGCGCCCTGGCGGCCGCGGGCTGGAGGACGCGTCGCGCCTGAGGCGGCCGGCTGCGCACAGATTCGCAGCGGAGGGGAGCGCGGTGGCGGGGACGCGGCGAGCGGCGGCAGCGTGGACGGCCGGTTGCGGCGGAGGCGGCGGCGTCGGGGCGCACGCCCACGCGTCGCTATAGGACAACGGGAGGCCGCCGCATAGCGTCCGCGCCCGCAACGCCTACGCCCCGCGGCCCCGTCGCAGCTTCCACCCTCGCTTCCACCACCGCTGCAGAACCCCCTCTCTTGCTACTGCTCGTTGCGCAATCCCGCCCTTTAACCTCTGCTATAGAATACGTCTAACACTCGACGTTAAGCTGTTTTATTGCCCTCTGTGCTCCACTCTCAACAATATTGCAATTCGCTCCTGGTTTCCCATTATCTCCTGAAGCAGGCTGGCGTAAATTACAACGTATCTCTCTCTTTCTCTAGAGTTCGCATGAGCAATTTTCCTCCATAAAATATCATTTCATCTTTTACCCATCATCATACATTTTATCGCCATATTCCTTCGATGATTCGTATTCATTGAATTTATGATCGAAGGACGGTATTCTCGCTCTTCCTGGCATCTCGTTTCCAGGTATCCAGCGACACCCAGGAGATATGAGATATTTTTAATGTCGTATAACAGCAACGAAATGTACCTATTGTCCCAGAGTCTTCCGATATCGGTTACAGCCATTAATCAATCGTTATCCAGCCATTGTTCATTACAATCCATGGTTACTTGTAATTCTGTAGTTATTTCACTATTTATGAACAACAGTCTTTCTACGATTCTGCGTCCTACCATTTATACTCATTTCCACATCGCAGTAGATCTGCTGTCTCTTTCATATTCAAACATATACTAGCATCTCCTGTAAGCCTACTTTTGTCTATCTTCGGCGCTTAACTCATTGTATCGTATCTCCTAAAACTCTGGAGCGCCTATTCCATAAACCACCTGCAATTTACCAACATATCATATTACATTTCCACCACAAGTCATTTAATGTTCCAATTTTTTTCTGTCAAGTCAAACGGGTCTTTCGCCACTCGTTTACGACCTTTTCTTCTTCCTCTTCGTCTCAAAACAGTAAATTTAAACATTTTACCTACATCACATTATTACGCCTCATAACTATTATATTTGTTGAACATGGTGTGGTACAGTGTTAAATGAACTTAAATAAATAAAAAGACATCACAACAAATTTTGTAACTCCCCAGATGCCAAGTCAAGCGCTCTTCGTTCAACTATACCCTTTTTTCCGATTGCACAATTCTCTCTTATTTAAGATTTTTTCCACTATTCCGTCTTAAAACGCTTCACATTCCACTTCTCCAACTTCAACTCGCCTTCTTCACGCCTCCGTCCATCATCAACTGACTTAATTAACTGCAGGACTGTGACTGGAGGTCATAAATTACGAGCGCCAACGGTGGCGAACTTTCGACACTAACTATTTAGCTAGATCAAATTCAGGTGATGTCTGGAGATGAATTCTAGTAGCCGGCTGCTTAGATCGCCAGTTTTCCGTGGTTTTTCTGATTAATAGCAGGCGAATGCCGGAACATTAACTTAATAAGTGGGTCGCCCGCTATCTTTCCTTCCTTTTCATTGTGCTGTCCGTTCGCCTTACATCAACTTCAACTTACATGCACTACACTACCATACATCTCAGGATGTCTATAGGGGGCCTAGAGCTTGTCCCAGTGGAAGCAGTGGTCCACTGGGGGGAGATATCTGGATGGGGGAATTCCTAGTAAACCAACGTGTAGCACGGCGCCGGATCTCACCAACTATTGATGGAGAAACGACACCTCCTGGGAAAAATATTACCTACACTAAAGGAAGAAATGACTACAACAGTTGACGTGTTCGGAAACATCAATTAATCTACAAATCGGTCCATCATACCTATGCGGTCTATGCGCCATGTCACAAGCGCCTCCCTTCTAAATACCAGCCTTCGCAATTTATACCTTACAACATTGGTCGCCAAACGTATGAAGCTTGTGAGTAATCAAATCATTTCTGTGAGTAATAAAATCGCATCAAATTCCTTCTGTGAGCTACCAAGATACCTAGACAGACTATTTTTTTAATCTTAACATTTGTTTATTGCCTATAAACATGTATTTCTATTAAATATGAAACGAATTTTAATACAAACGGTATCCAAGAAAAATAAATTGAAATGGAATTGCACATCAAAAAATATTGAAATATAAAAAGTAATATTACAAATTATAAATGTAAGAATAGATTTTTTATCAGACTTATTTACCGACCATGGACAACCTTGGTCATGACTGCGATCTCCCGAAATTTGATCCGCGAGCTTCTAGTGGCCCGCGGTCTACGATTCGGCAATCAATGGCTTAGACTCTCGAATTCAGCAGCTCTTTACAAATCCTCTTTACCCCTGAGTCCAATAATTTTCACCTCTGCCTTTTCTACCCCATCCTCCCAGAGGCGTGATCCGGTCGTCGACACCCAGCCAGCCGCCGGCGACCCAGACGGGCTGCGGTCGGCCGCCCACACCCCCGCCCACTCCATCCGCCTCCCAGCATCGCCGAGAGCCTTGCCCGGACGCGATGCCCGGGCGCCGCTTCCCGTCACCATGACGCCCGACGCTAGCCCCCCCTCATCGCCCGCGCCGCAGTCCGGCCCGGACTTCGCTGCCTCCAGCCCAAACCCATCGCGCACCCCCGTCGCCGCCCGCACCTCTCCCCGTCCCGCCCAGCCCCGCTCCGTTTCGCCCCGCCGCCCGCGGGCCCCCGCCGCCCGCGCCCGTCGCCCGGCCCGACGTCCGTCGCCATGGCACCGCCACTCGCTCGCGCATGGCACCCAGCCCCTCGCCTCCTGCCCGCGCCCGCCCTGCCCGCCGCGCCCTCCTCGCGGCGCGCCCCGCCGGCGGCCGGCCGCCGAAGACAAAATGCGCCCTCTGTGAGCGGCATACGGCCACTGCCGCCCGCCGCCTCATCGCAAACCGCCCGGCCGCACGGTCCAATGGAGCGCGCCCTTCTGAAGCGCGAAGCCCGCACGCTCGCCGCATGCTAGCTAGCGGATGGTTAGCATCCCTCGCTCGCCTTTTTTCTCACCTCCGGGCGCCCACCGACCCACCCCTCTCCGCCCGCCGGTCGGCCGGCGCGTTGCCCGTCGCAACCGCCTCCGCGCCAGGAGCCAGCGCGCGCCCCGCCGCCCGGGCACCCGAGCGCGCAGCCCCAGCGCCCTGTAATTCGCAGAATCGCGAGCGGGAATCGAGGTCACCAGCAGCCCCGCCGGCCAGAAATAAACACCGCCTCCTGGGGGTGGCTTTATCGTATTCACTTCGCTCTCTCGGCAGAGGTGTTCAGAGCGAGCCCGATTCGCCCGTCGCTGTCTGGCGATACCCTCTTGGCAGGTGTAATCTCTTAGGCCAAAAACTAACCAATGACAAAATTAAATGTGTACTTTTCAAATTAAAAAACTTACATCAAACTTTAACACCACAGAATTATCATTGAGTCAGTTTCATATCTATCCCTTTCGGGTAAAAGAGAATCAATGAGTCCCTTTTCTGCTAAAATGGATTACTTTAGCTTATGCAGTTCTTGTAATATCTTTCCTCTTCCTGGAGGTATAGAAAAAGAGATTAACATCTAAGTTAAGGGCAGTGAAAACAAATCCATTTGCGTTTATTCTCAGAGAAATACAATGCATTTGAACTGCTGTAAAGTTTGTGTTTGTATTTGTGTTTAGCCATTATGTCTCGTAAAAGGCAATTGGTCTCGGCGCCGTTTGATCCCGGGGATCCTAGTCGGTTACTGAAGCAAGTACCCGCGATTTCTAAAATTCACTTATTCTTCGTGACTTCAAGAAGTTAACGAATTCAGCTAGCGACGCCGGTTTCGTGGTCGTGTGTGTTCAGAAGATCAGGATCCCGGTCAGTATGGCCAGCAGGGGGATTGAACCCGGGCCTCCCGAATGTGAATCAGCGCGGTATGCCTTGAGCCACTTCTCTCGTTCTTGTAAAATTAGGAAAATGTAAGTTAGTGCCCTTTACCAAGATACAAATAAGGGCTTTGAGTGTTGGAAAAATGCATGTTTTTACTTCTGGTCTTGTTATATTTTTGGCCATTAAAAATCGATTGAAATGTCATCTCTAAACCCTATTAAACACAACAAATAGAAATAATAACCAATAATTTTATTACGTCCGTAGACACGTAGTAACAAATAATATAATACGAATTAACTTGCCATTGAAGTTTTTTGAAATTGTAATTGCAGAAAACGTATTACCAATGTGGGTCTAAAAGTTACCAACCCCGAACAATAAACCATTCTGTAAATAATGTCGAGACCAATTTGTACGATTCGACACATATTTGCTATGGGGAATGAACGATGATAAGCCGTCCAAATCAAAATGAGTGAATTTCACGTGTATCGCGTCATGTTTCCATCGAAATTCTGCTCTGTAATAAAGTGTCAAATGAACATTTTACCTTCTCTTAATCATAATCAATGAGACAAAATGACAAAAAATATTCAGTTTTACTCACTGACATTATTTCTAAAAATTATTCATAAAATCAAACTTTTTATGACCATTCTTAGCAATTTGTATTCCATTGATTTTCACCTCACTACTTAAAATTTATATATAGTAATTACTCCACTTTATCTAAAAGCAATTTACTAATATAGTGTTTATTAACCTTTGAAAGCCATTGTGTGGTAGAAATGTGCATTAATTATTCCATTAATTTTTTTAGTGCCATCGATTTTTAAGAAATCAAAAGCATTTGGTGATTTGTGTTACAATTATATCAATTTTTCCTTTATGAGGAAATCATACAAACGAGAGTAAACTTCATTTTGCCATTGTTGCTTAATTTTAACCTAGGTATTTTTACAGCCTCTCAGTCTGCTGGTGGGGAACTGGATATTTTTGTCTTATCGTTCGATGATGATGGTAATAATAACAATAATATGTTTAGAAATGAGATGGATATGTTAAAAATAAGAGGCATGGGAATGTATTATTACGTATGTGTTATGCCATTTGATGCGTCTCGGTCTGCTGGAGGGTACCTGACCATTTTTTCGTACCTTTACAATCTAATTTTGAAAAAAGTCAAGTTAATAAATATGACAATACATTAGAAAACTGTTTAAAGCGTCGTAGACGCCGCGCAAAGCTAGCTATGCATTGAAAATATCAAACCGGTTTTCTTCTCGTGTCAACGAGCGATCAAGAACTTCCAATACCTGGACACTTTTCTCCGACGGCGTTCCCAGCAAAGATTTGAGAAAGACGCTCCGCCACGGCAGCTGTCGGCAAGCGGCGGGGTGCGAGGGGGCCCGGGCGCCCGAGGCAGATGGCCCCGACCACTGAAGTGGAAGAGGGCGGAGCGAGGACGGGCGGAAAGCCTATTTCGCGGTATAGGAGGAACTGGCGCGTGCCGGCCGTTGTGAGGGGCGGAAAATAAATTCGGCACGCCCGACCATTTACGAGCAGCCAGGTTAGGATTAGATGGAACCTACCTAAGTGTCAACGCTAAAAATTATGTTGATGGAGAGTATTTAAAATTCAGGACATAACACGTAAGATTATATAACTATACATGAAATAAAGTAGTGACGAATTAGTAAAGCTTCTCTCGTCAAACTTAAAAAAAGTAGTTTTCCGAAATTGCAATATCCCGTATGTTTTTCCATGATATCCTCAAGATTTTTTTCATTGTTCAACGATCCTACTTAGATCTCTAAATTATTTTCCGCAAAGCTTCAGAATTGAAGTGAAGGAAAAAGTATTTTTGCAACAAATTGTACTTCTCTTAATAGAGCTTAATTAAATTAACGTGCAGAGGATGCTGAATTTCTAAACTACGGGGCAATTATTATTTCTTACGGGCAAATTGTTTTAATTCTTGTCATAGTAACTGAAACTACCAACAGCCCAGCTCACTCACTCTCTTTTTTCTGTCTGTCTGTGAGTCTCTCTCTCTCTCTTTCTCTCTCTCTCTCTCTCTCTCTCTCTCTCACACACACACACACACACACACACACACACACACATACAACGCACACTCACACACCATACACCACACACATACACCACACACACACCACGCACGCACGGTCGCGCACGACATTTGGAAGTAATGTACAAATGCACACAGACCAATCAAAGAAGTACGTCTTTAACCACTTTAACTACTTCGTATCATTTACCTTCACAACTTGTCTTTCTTGGACATACGGTACATAACATCACGAAAATAATATCCACACAGCAATATCCACACTGCACACGCGCGAGAAAGTAAATGTAAAATCAGCGCTGAAAACTAATATACATACGTAGAACAATGTATGTAAGCAAATTTTGTAAGGCAATAAGTTGTTAATTCGCATGCATCTCAATTAACTTGCATTCTAGTATATTCGTGAATTTGTACATCTGTCCACTAATTCGTGAATTATTCGACATCTTCGGAGATGTATCCAACACTATCCAGTGAACCACACCTGACGTAAGACCGAAAATCTCTTAGTCAATGATTACGTGTGCATGACTGCACAAACGTATTCCTACTTAACGTCGATATTAAATTCTAACACTACAATCGCCACTACACAGCAAAGTGTAACAATTCGATGACATTCATACTTTCTACATAAGAATGAAGCTACTAAATTGTATACAAACATATTTGTATCTGAATGTCGCCGTTAACCGCAATTATTTTAGAAACAACAATTTGTCTAATAATCATTAGATAAGTTAAGGGAAATAAACGTTTTTGTGATTCAAATTAGTATTGCTATTGGAAATGTCTTCGCGTTTCGCTAGTTCATATATCAGAAAATATTTGCTACATACGGCATGAAAATCAATAAAATACTATTTGGAAGTTTCAGCATTTACTGTAAACAATTTTCGAAAGAAATGGTATTTCTCGAGACACTATAATTCTCGTATCGTATTTACGAGTAAAGAAATCTTCGGATTGATTAGATTTCACCAATATAAGTACGAGATCTTCTGAGACAATATGCGTATATAATAGAAATTTTAAAGCATCAAAGACGTGTAAGACATAATAGTCACTACATGGTTGAAAGTTTCTCTAAGATCTACAAACGCCAGTTTGTTTGTACTGATCAAGCTTTTATCTGTGTAATGGGTAACACAATCTGCTATAGAATAGTTATGAAACATAGCAAGATTCGTGATGATTCCAACATTGTGAATTATAAGAACATACCATCCAGATTTGATCCCCCTTACAGCATACCAGGGTTTTTTCCTCTAAGCTCATTCTCTACTTCAGTAGTCTTCTTCCATGTCCTTATTTAGCCTTGCGTACCCTCCTGCTTCAGTCCGGCGTTGGCCAGTGTTAAAAAGCGCGGCCGCATACCGACGAAGTACACACGGCGTTCCAAAGAGCGAGACGGAGCGAGGGGCGGAGTGAGACCTACGCAGCGCGGACTGGAGGAGAGGCAGGGACATGAACACCGCCAAGGTGGCAGCAATAGCAACAGCAACAGCAGCAACAACCACAGCCGCCACCACCACTACCACCGCTGCT
>BOPP01000027.1:8657456-8707420 GCA_017312745.1 Gryllus bimaculatus | reverse complement strand
CCCCCCGCGCCCCGGGGGTTCACGCGCCGCGGCGCGGGGTCACGTTGTATGGTGTCGCGCTGCGTTGCCTCGCACTGTGGGCTTCCTTTGAACGGCACTCGGTGGTGCAAAAGAGATTTTTCCACTCCAAATTAATTCGAAAAGGGCTGGAATTTCAGCTCAATATCAACCAAGCCGATATTGGCTCGAGCCGGCTCATTATCGGCGAAGCCATTGCCGGCCTCAATACCGGCAATTTCACAGCAACATCGGCCGAGAACAGAAATCGACTTTTTTATTGAACGTGGTTAAAACTGTAAATAATGGTTGGTGGAGAAAACCAACAGATATAATTAAATATGTTCATGTAACAATTAATATCCCAGTATTTAACTGACAAATACAATGAAAATGAATGTCAGATAATAAAGCTCTACAAGTTTCAAAAGGTGCTACTAATTTTAGAATAAATAATTGAAAGTATCATTGAATGTTAAATCACTCTCAAGGCTCTTTGTATCAGTTCTGAAATTCATTGTTTTGTTCCTGTAAAGGTGGATAAAGTTCTATCCACGGTATACATCCAACGCCATATTCTGGTCTTCTCAACCTGCGAGAAGTGAACTTTCTCAACGTCACACAGCAACAGACACTGGTACATTACAATGAAAGCGCACAGTATAATCTATCCCGCCTGGGAACCGATCCCGAGATCTCGACTTGGAGAGGAAGCATGCTGACCAGTGAGAGACCTTGTCGAGATTAGATCATTACAAAAGTAAAACTAAAAAAACTGACTAAAAATTAAATTATAACCTTGCAAGAATGAAAGTTACGACTATCTACTGTTCAAAATGACTCATTGTTGAGCGTTACGTTGGCCAGACAGGAAATTTATGGAACTCCGGGCAACAAATAGTTCATGACTCAAGAACTAACAGATGAAACATCCACCGTTTTTTCCCTACGGGAAACGACTAAGAAAATTAATAGAGCATTTCCTCAAAACCCAACAATGAAGTATGATAAGAAATGGGCCAAAACAAATAAGATGCAAGCAAATACATTTGCAGAGTATTTGGAGGACTCATTCCAACAATTTGAAAATACGCCAATTCTCAATACCCAGAAAATAAAAATAATTAGACACTCTCTTATTATACCTTATGTAACGCCTGAAGAAATACGACAAAAAAGAAGAGAAATATTAGATCCCAAAAGTCTCCTTGGGATTGACCTAATTAATGGAGATTCATTAAAGCAATTGTCTCGAAAAAGACTTCAAAAGCAATATTAAAACAAAAGTATCTCTTTCACTTAGCGATTCGACAAAAGAATGGGCTTCGAGTCTGAAAATGCGCAGAGGTAAATGTATGTATGTACTTGGCGCGACAGCCTGTTAACGGGCACAGGCCTACCAGGAACGTCCCTGCCTCGCAGCCATGGGTTAAGCGGGTACATATGGTTAGCACGTAGACACCCACACGCCGTATTCTGGTCTTCTCAACCTGAGAAGTGAATTTTCTCTTCGTCACTCACCCGGGACATTGCAAGGAAAACGCACACTATAATCTTGCCTGACCGGGGATAAAACCCGGGGCCGCGTACTAGAGAGCGAGTACGCTGACCAAGAGCTAGCCAGGATGACCCCGCAGAGGTAATTATGATTCAAAATCCCTAATGCCCCATATAAATTGAAGATATATATTTTTTGTTTAGACAAATTCTGTTGTAAAAAAACAGCTCTTTAAAAAATGTTACATACGATTTTTTGAACGAAGGGTAGATTTCACATAATTTGTGCTTGAAATTTAAGCAATTTCTAAACAAAAAATTCCTCAAAAACTGCTTAATTTTTTCTTTAAATTTTGTCCTCGCATAGAAGAAGGTACGCCTCAAAGAATAGCGTGGACTCACTGAATTTTCGAAAATTGTAAATTTAGAAATATGCGACGGTGCAGTTGAAGCAACATTAGTTTATAACATGTTTTCTATAAGAATAAAATGCCTGTTAACAATATTGTACTTTTGCAATTTTCAAAAAATTGAGAATTCGCCTGAAATAGAACAAGCAGGAAAATAATATAATTCTTCTTACCGTTTTTGATAAACACGAGGAGAAAATTTAAACAAAAATTTGAAGCTATTCAAAAGGGGAAAATATTTGTTTGAAAATTCCCTATAATTCACGCAAAATTACGCAAAACTAATCTTTGATAGAAAAAATCCCTATCTCCAATATAGTAGTTCGAGAAAGACGCCGGAAAAAACTGAATTTTTACAATTTCAAAAAAATATGGTATTTTGACGACGATAAAATCTGCGCAATTCTTTTGAGCGTATTGCCCCACTGTCATTAAATATTCACGATACACGTATTGCGTAGTTGAAGAGCAACGTTTTTTTTAATATTCTTGCTGTACCATATACTATATTTTTCTATGTGAAGTCGTCGTGAAGACATTTTTTGTTAAAATATTTAATTTATTGCAGTATTACATGAGGGTATTTTATTTGCTTTTGTTGAAAAGTGTGTGTTCGACCTGTAAAAAAAACATTTTGTGTGCTTTTTTAGCATTAATTGTGTTTCTGCAGGACACTCGTTTGTTTTTTATATTTTTCTTTAAAGGACAAATGAACGAAATGTTTGTACCTGAAGAAGATTCCCAAACCAAGAAATCGAAGTGTCATTAGTATGCTAGTATTTAAAACTGAATGTATATTAAATGATATATATATATATATATATATATATATATATATATATATATATATATATATATATATATATATATATATAAATTTCTTCCAGAGGCTAATCCAGTTTTAGGGAATACCGATCTCGAGTATTCACGCCCACAATGTCCCTCATGGGGTCACATATTAACATTTACACTAGACAATGACACACTTCAAGGCTTTCCGTAACAATACACATACATGAAGGGAAAGCGTCAAACAACAGTGCACATGGCGGGACTCCAACCCGTCATCCTTCAGACCAGGGCGCTGAGACAGCACACTCTCTAGCCACCTCGGCCATCAGCGATCGTTCATATTTACATTATAGAAATTATATACATTAAAATATAGTACATTAAATGTACCATTTTCAAGTTTTCATTTTAATAAGGCCCCTTTTCAAAATTACACGTGTTAATGTAACAGAAATATTCGAAATAACCAAAATGTATGCTTTCGATCTTGGAACGAAAAACTCCTTTCATTGGCTGAATGTATTTTTGTTGTTTTCTTGACCGCTTGCCTACTGTTAAGTTACAAAGTAGATTTTCAGACCGTCTCAGCTATCTTCACCATTAAAAAATTTACAGCAGAAGGAAAAATAATACAAGAAATGAGACAAATATAAGAAAGAAAAACTAGAAAATACGATAGAAAAGCTAAACCAAATAATTTTGCAGGAACAGCTGTGTTCATTAAAAAATATTTTGCTATGATACAATCAGATAATACAATATTCTCTGTGCTGTAAATAGTAAGTATGAATTCGGGGTGGATAATTTCACCCAACTATGATGTGTGCTATGTCGTAAAATAATATACATGTAACATTCCTCAAAAACTAAAGCAGAAAAGCACATAAAAGATATTTTTTTTAAATTAAAATTAGTTTGATAAAAATGGACTAAAAATTCAATTTTTTTCGGATATAAAATCTACGTTCGTGGAATTCTATGGTTCAAAGGCTAAATTGCTTGCTAAAGCAAATAAGAGAGCAGTGGTCAAAGGTAATATTCATAAGATACTAATGCATATAATGAATAATATAATTAATACACATAAAGCATACAATGAATACTATGATACATAAACATTAAATTTACATCGCGGTGTATGTACATGCAATGGGAAATATTGCTCCCTCTCGACACTGCATCTGGTTGCCCTTGAGTGTTTGCCTGGCTTTTCGTTGCTACCCGCGATCGTCCTCTGCACGTCCTCTGCCCGTCCTCTGCCCTCCCCCTTCTGCTCGTCCTCGCTCGTTCCCCTCCCGCCACCCTTGCTCTGCTCCTTTCTCTCCCCCGACCCGTCCCCGAGCCCCTTGTGGGCGCGGCGTCGGTAACCTCCGTCGGCCCCGCCCTCCGCCGCGCGCCGGCTCGTCTTTCCGTCCATTGCGCCGCTAAGCCCCCCGGCCCTCACCAGCCTGTCATCCGAGACGTTGTACCACCGCCGGCGCGCCGGCGCCACCCCGCAGAGATCGCGCCACCACCCCTTCGTACCTGCCGTCTCCCCGTTGAACTCTCTTTTTCTTAGATATAATCTTAACCCATACAAAGGAACCTCAATGTTCCCGCAATACTGTCAAAGCAGTTTCGTTATAAAGAAACACTCACATTCTCTTCCATCTCACACAAATTTCAGTCGCTCAAAACAGAAAGGAAATATATCCGTGTTTCCTCTATCATTAAACCGTTTCCAAAATTAACCGGTTTCGATTAAAATATTTCGACATCAATTTTCGGTTGTTTGGTAACAAAACTTTTCGGTTCCGTTTTTTTTAAGTGTTCCAATTGGATTTACCGTATTTTTATTAAATAATTTCGAAATTTACAATTATGATATAGGTTAAAAGCACAAAGCAAGTCGCATAGTTAAGAACATTTTCGTAGTTTTCTCAAAATTCTTAGGCTGTCCTCTAAATTTGTTTTGTGAGAAACTGAATTGGTGATTATCTTTATTTCCCAATAGAACTTTCGCATTAAATAATCAATTTTTCAATTGTTCTATTTTTTGTTTCCTTTACAGTGGCTATTGCCGTTGTTTCAGGCAACATGAGGGGAAAACCATATACACCCATTAATTTTCTTTCGATTTGGGAAGAAGTTTCTTTTTGTAGATACTGAAACAATGGCAAAATATTTAGTGTGTTCGAAAGAACAGTAGTATGTTGAAATGTCCATCCTACAGATGGATTAAATTGTCACAGCGTTTACTTGTTTAGGAGTGACACCTTAAATGGTTGCAATAAATTATCAAAAATGAAACATTGGAAATGCGAAACAAATATTATCACAAATAACACCAATACTTATGATTGTCCGAATTAAACTATAAAACAATGCAATAAACACTACTAAAATAACGAATTTTTTATTGGCATCATCTCCGGGAGAGGTGGCTAAGTGCACCAAATTATGTCACAGCAGTGCCTCTGACTGAGAGATCGTAGGTTCGAGTTCCGACAGTAGCAAGATTTTCGACACTAGTTTGTCAGCTAGGCCGAATTCAGTCGCTGTCTGGAGGAGAATTCTAGCGTTCGGCTGCTCTGATCGGTAGTTTTCCGTTTCTCCCATCAACAACAGGCGAATGCCGGAGTAGTATCCTAACAAACGGGCCACAGACCGCGCGCTATTTTTTTTTTTCTAGCACTTCCTTGTCCTATCCTCACACTTACACTAACATGGACTACACTACCACACTTGCCGGAAGACCGGTTTGGAACTTATAGCTTATCCCGACTGGGGCGGTGCATCGCTGATGGGAAATGCCTGGTTGATGGAAATCCTATTACCCGACGGTAGGTCGGCGCCAAATTTTGCCTTCCAGTGGGGGATGCTGACCGCCAACTCCGGAGGAAAACATTCACTACACTTTCGGTACTATAGACCTCTGTAGTTGACGCGCTCGGAATAACCAACCACCACCCAACTAACCTTGGTTGAATTAATCCACGTGAGAGTATTTGTTCGTTATAAAACTAGTATTAATGGAACTCCACGTGAGACCTTTGACATGGTTACGAACCGATAATCGAAATTGAAACTGACAGAAATTGAGGCTTGTGCACTGACCAGACGATTGTAACATTTAAGTGAGATAATTGAAAATGATCCCTAAGATTCTCCTTATTGTTATTGCTTGAATACGAATAACCGTACTACCAGAGAACGATTTTATCGCGTTTCGAAAAACGGTCATCAGTCGATATGTCGTGGGACGTGTATACTCGCGAAATGTCTAGCTACGGAGCGGGGAAAGTTCTATCCATAATGCTCAAATATTTATGTAATACCAAAACATTTAAATCAAAAAAAGAGAGTGAGAATAAAAATGTAATAATTCCAAGCTTTTTAATCTAAGTATGTCCTGTTTCTCATAAACATTAAAAGTTCCATTAACGTTTTTGATGTACTACTTCGCATGTTAAGAAAATCATTTTGTACAACGCGACTCACTCTCTAGTTCAAAAGGGACATTTTAACCTGTCAGTTTACATTTCGCTCCGCTTGGAGGCAGCACTTCCTTGCACTACCTCGCTCCCACGGCGCTGCGTCAGTCTTCGATTTTCGTGAAATACTCACCAATTTCGGAGAATGGATAGATGGATAAATTAGTGATTCCGGACGCGTCAATGACCAAAGTTATTAGTTCCGTAAGTGTTGTGTATGTATTTTTCCTCGAGTAGTGGCGGTGATCTTCCTCGCTGGATAATGAGATCAGCCGCCGGTCCTCAACTTGGTGTTTCCTACCAACGTGCAACCGCCCCATACAGGATAAGCTCTAAATTCCCGACCAGTCTCCCGGAATACGTGGTAGTGTACTGCATGTAAGTGTGAGTGTAAGTAAGGGTGAGGATAGGACAAGGAAGAGGAAGGAAATATCGCGCGCTGTCCGTGGCCGGTTTGCTAGGGTTCTGCTCCGGTATTTGCCTGGTTTTGATCGGGGAAACTACGAAAAACTATCTGAGCAGCCGGCCTTAATTTCTTCTCCGGACAGCGAGTGAATTCGACTTAGCTATCTAGCCAGTCAAAAATCCTGTCACCGTTGGGAGTCAAACTCTAAGACCTCCCGGTCAAAGGCACTGCAGTGATATCAGTTAGTGTCCTGAACAACTTCTCTCGGTCGTAGAATGTATTGATTAATTCACTAGTACTTCCAGGCGCGTCAACTGCCGTCATTATTCCCGTAACTGTACTGAACGTTTTCCTCGGCGGTAATCTTTTCCTGCTGGCGAGATGCGGCGCCAACCAAAATAGGCATGCGGGGATTTTTCCCAAGCAGGTATCTTTCACCACCGAGGCACCACCCAAGCCAGAACAGGCTCTAACCTCCCGACTGGCCTGTCGACAAGTGGACACTGTAGTACAAGTCAGTGTAAGTGTGTGTAAGTAGGGGGAAGCTAGGACACGGAAGGGGAAAGAATGATCGCCCGCGCACCGTGACCCGTTTGATAGGGTACTGCTCCGTCATTCTACAGGTGATCGGAGAAACCACGGAAAACTACCGATCAGAGCAGCCGGCCGCTAGAAATCTCCTCCAGACAGCGACTGAATTTTATTTAGCTGATCTAGGAAGTGTCGAAAATCCTCCAACGTCGGGACTCGAACCTAAGACCTCCTGGTCAAAGGGACAGCAGTGACATCAGTTGATGCCCTCGGCCATCTCTCCCAGTGTGATAGAATATTGCATCACTCGAAAAGGTTATAGATAAACGTGTCAAGGGAAAATGAAATAGTAATTCAATTAAGAGAGGTAATACAATGTTTATTGTCAAGAAATTAGGATCTTATTTATTACACGATAAGGGAAAGCAAACTAAATATTATGACAATGTTTTTGATTTTATTAACAAGTTAACAACAAACAATTATATATTTAAAGACAGAGCATCAGAGGTAGTATCAGAAGAATTGTAATACGTAAAATTATCGATAAAGCAATTAATTTAGAAGAAAAAATGAATGGATATTTGGAATTGAGAACGAAGTATGAAGAATGAAATAAAAGTTTTGGAGTTGGTTGAAAGAAAGGCTAATAACGGAAAGAAATCAATAAAAAGCAAGTTTGTATTTTCTTTAAAGAACGATTTGTATGGTGATTTGAATCAATTCCATGAAAGATTAGGTGTAACCAGTTATAACCAGAAGTATACAAATAATATTTTGAAAATTTCCCTCCGCTATTAAATCAGAAACTATCAGAAGTTTATTGAAGTTTGCTGCAATTAACACTATTATTCTATCACAAAAGGATCTTAAGACAGCATTAGCATCTCAAGACATCACGGAGAGCGTGATGAAGAAGGTTATATGCTACGAGCGCCAGGTTTTCAAAAAATTATCCATGTTTATATTATATTAAAATAATAATATTTTTTTGGTATGTTGCTCTACGTGTGGGTGATATTATAAGTATAGGGACAGGGAGAGATTATTTATTGAATTTTTAGAAATATATTCAGGAAAAATTAGTCTTAACAGCGAGATGCAAATATTTTCTTGGTATGTATATTTAATATTTAAACGGTAATATCTGTATGTGAATGAAGAAAAAAAGTATAAATGAAATTTTGGATAAATCCGGAATAAAATAATGCAATTCAGTCTCCATTGTATTTAACCACCATTGTATATAAATACAAAATTTTATAATTGTAAATATAGTAAAGAAATACAATAATATTTATCAGGAAATAATTGGGTAGTGTAGTGCATGTAAGTGTGTCTGTACGTAGGAGTGAGGATACGATAAGGAAGAGCTAAGAAAAATTGCGCGTGGTCCGTTTGTTAGGGTACTGCTCAGGCATTCGCCTTGAGTTGATCGGAGAAACCACGGAAAACTACCGATAATAGAAACCGGCCGCTAGAATTCTCCTCCAAATAGCGACTGAATTTGACCTAGCTGACAAGCTAGTGTTGAAAATCCTGCCACCGTTGGGACTTGAACCAAGGACTTGTTGGTCAGCGGGACTGCAGTGCCATCAGTCGATGCTGTGAGTCATCACTCCAGGTAAACCATGGGTACAAACCCCTGTAACTGTGTAAGTATCTGCTGGATAGGGAATTAATCTCGTCCTGCATCCAATGTATTTAAGACGGAAAATTGAAATTTGCAATATTGGAAATACATTATTGCAACGCACATCATAATCTCGTGTAGCTCGGAATTGATGCGTTCTAATACCAGGTTTTTGTGTCTTGAAAAGGGACATGCGTTTTGAGAAGATCGGGACAGCTGGGGAAATAAAGTTTACACGGAGGACACGAATTATGTTTCTTGAGAAGTATTCCACAACATCAGGACATTTTGAACTTTATATTACATTGTTAAAGATTTAGATATTTTAAGTGCTTCCTTTCCTTATCAAAAATTTTCAGAGAAGTGAAGAAACCCTAAATTTGTGTAAAATATAATTGGAGGAGAAAAACATAATTTTTCACCATAAAACTAATGAGCCTGCTTGGGTTTCTGTGCAATTACAACTATTAGCGATATTAGAACGGTTTTCTTCGCACAGTATCGAGCCTGTAAAGCATTATTCATGGGCTGACCTTTGGAAGTTTGTTCGTGCTACGAAGCGTTGAAAATAATTGTTTACAAATCACTGCATTTTTGCACTATCGAACTCTATTAATATATTTAGATAAGGCGTGCTCTTCTGCACTCGACTCTTCACAGCAGCTCTTCAATTAATCCGCCTTCCTCAGTTCACGGGATCTCAGAACATGACAATAAAACAATATGACCCGGGCGTGACTTTTAATTTGGAAGACATTCACCAACTTGCAAAATTTAAAAAAGACAAGACAAAAATATGAATTAAATAAATTTTGAAATCATGATGGTATTCTGAAATATTTTGAAATCATGATGGTATTCTGAAAATATGATGGTATTCTTTGAGCTTCATTGGTCCCCTTGAGTTCCATGGACTTTGGAGTGATGTACTTGCTGCACATCACTCTCTTTTGGCCTGGTAATCCCGATTCTTTAAAATGCATTTGACTTTTTTCATTTAAAATCGATTGAAACATTTACAACTCTCGTGAACACATTCGTAAACACAATTGTAGAACAGCAATCGTAATAAACATGGAAATACAGAGGACGTCGCAAACGCCCTGTGATTCACACACACACACACACACACACACAGCCAAGTTTCCATGATTTTCGCAATGTCCTGAAATTATATTCACTCGCCGCCGCACTGTCACAGCGGTAGGATGTTCTATTCATCCCGTGGAGACGCTACTTCCTTCCTGGGCAGGCCATTCGTTGGAGTGTCCGTCCTGCCGCTTGCGAGATCTGACCCCTGCTCCCCTCAGCCAGCTCCATTGTTCGCGCGCCTTTTCTCTGAAAACAGACTCTCTGTGACGCACGCTCCTTTGTCGGCTTCGGTCTTTCCCCGGCCTCGTTAACCTAGGGACGATGGAAGCGAGGCGGTGGAAACAAAGCGACTAGTAAACAATGTCCTCTGGTCTCCAAACAAAATAGAATCGACCAAGATCCATTTAGTATTGTACACCAATTATTTCTAAATCGCAATACTTCCATGCTACGGTAGTTCTATAAACGATCTTTGCATCCTCGAATATTTTAATACGAAAACTAGAGTTTTCCAACGGTAATATTTAAAATACAATATGATATCCACATATGGAAAGAAATCGAGCTATGAAAAATGTGTACTGGATACGTAAAAGATAGGTGTGTACTAGGTTGTAATGATTAGGAAAGGTGTAGATGGACTTAAGGCCAACAAATATTATAATTCCTGACGTTTTAACAGAAGAAAAGGTGTTAAAATAAATCGCAAAAAAACACTTTTCTCTGAAATTATTGCTAAATTTGAGACTGTAAATTCCTCCAAAACCTTACACCTGTATACTATTTAGTTATGTTAATCTTAATTTCCCCTCTCATTTTTATATACTACCTGAGCAACAAAATTTTCCAACACGTTTTACATTAACATTTGTGACTCACTTCCGAACTTGTATCACTATCCCTCCCGTGTAAAACAACTCTTTCAATAACTTATTGTCACTTGATATATATTCTCTTAAAGTTGTGTGCATGCGATAGGGTTGTGTGTTATTATTTTGAGCTTACATCGATTGTAAGCTGGAAAGGCAATATACATAAACTGCAAACGTAAGTTTTTTTTTTCGTAAAAACGTATCCAAAAATTGTGTCCGCTTTGAATGGGAACGTATTGGTTCAACTAACTGAACAATTTGAAGCTGGTATTTGCAACTACAACTAAATCGCTGATTTCCATAAGGGACCTGAGTCAAATCTTGGTTGTCGGCAAATTGAAAAAACTTTCTGAACACTTCAATATTCGTCATAAAAATCTTTAAAAAAAGATGTTGTATATCTGTGTAATATAAAACTGGACACACAAAATACATTTCCTATTTGTAGATTATATCTTTTAAACCATTAAAAACAAAATCGAACGCAAGTCCCTTCTGACACTCAACCCCAGATATTTTATAAGTACTGTTTTAGGATATAATAAAAATACATCAAAGTTCCGTGGCGTTCCCGTGGTCCATAGTCATATAGTTTTCTTAGGTCTGCTATTTGTGTGACCTTTATTGATTCACTACCCCGTGGCTACTCTATCTGTTATTTTAACACAATGCGATCAATGTTTCTGATTCTTACTGTTTGCAGTGTTTTAAATTCTCAAAATCTGACGTATTTGCTGGTTTTTACACAATTTGTTTTTTTTTTTCTCAGAATTTGCATATTAAAGTTAGTGTAGTTCAGAGAGAGTTAAAATCACGCTTTCTCCAAGGAATAGTATTTTTGTTTCTTCGCAAACAACAGCATTTTTGTATATTTTGGGTCACCAACTGGCAAAATCTACAATCATTCCGGTTTCAGCAAGTGTTACTGTGCCTGGAGATATTCTTGAGGCATTCACAACCAATAAATACAAAAACTTTTCATTTTGCGAAGCAAAATTCACTTTAGAAGTGAATATACATAAAGGAAATCATTCAGCTGTTTCAATATTTAATTTCCAATTAACAACTGTCAACGCCTACAGTTGAGCAACCGTTGAGATTCTAAAAGTACCCGAGTGACTGACAGAGGTATCTTTTGCCTCTCAGCAACAAAATTGTCCGGGTCTCTTTACCCATTTAAAAGGCCGACCAGAAGTCCATTGCCGCACTTAAATGTCTGTCTATCCCACTAGATCACAAATTTCATCAAAACTCTTTTTTCACTTAGGTCCCTTATGGGAATCAGCGATTACAGTATTAGCTAATAATTCGCGTATTTGTATTCGGGCAAGAGCAGAACTGATGAACCTTGTACTACAACCAATACACACGAGGTTTGTAATGTAATACACACATAAGGTTACCAATGCAATACACAGAGGGTTCTTTAAGTAATTTGAGACACCGCGAGTTCTGAATGTGTGATCGCCTGAGAACACCCGGAATCAAACGGCTCTAAGCCCCTTGCCGACGGAATAAAAAGCATTGGTTGACTGCGACTGTCGATGACTGAGTAGGATTACTCTACAGTTCCGTTCGACGCCAGTAAAAGGGCTTATAGGACGTTGTTACAAAAACGGAACAGAATTACAAAAATAATGTCAACCAACACGGTATATTGCGGTACGCATGTAACGGATTGACACAACCGTGGGAACTATTCGCATTGCGATATTCCGCCCGAATTCGCGTACGGTTAGTTCCACAAGGGACAATTTCCGCCGATGAGCAATGACAAACGGCAAGAGGCAAAGGAACTTTCGTATTTTCTTTCGACGACGGCTGAACCTGGAGACGGTGTTTCTAGGCGGTGAAACCCAAAAACCCAAGGAGTAAAACCATCTTTATTAATTATTGCTCATGCAGGAGCATTTCCTGTCGCAAACACAATTGCCTGCCCACATGCTCAAAATGTCCGGGTGAAAATAGTGCGGCCTGACGAGGAGGAGAAGTATAATCTGCCACCGCATGGTAACAGTGCAAGTGCCACAATGTTCCGTCGCACAGGCTTACGCGTTTGGCGTTGATATATGCGGTAACCGCTCGAAACCGCGCGATGGCACCCAGTGCGGCTACGGCGTCTGGCGCGGACGCATACACGATCTTTGTGATAATGATAATATTTATTGAGACACATACATAATGCCAATAGTGTTTGGCGAGTGAGAAATTATGTATGCAGGTGCACATTTCTTCCTGAGCTCCAGATTTCCTACTTTCTCTCTTTACCCACTATTACGAGTAAAAGTAAACGCAGTATTTTAATACAAGAAAATCATGAATGTTCACCTCCATGTGAAAGAACTGCAACTGCTTTGACATGGCCCCAGAAGAAGATCCGATAGGGTCACAACCGGTGATCGCGGCAGCCAGGCGAGGCCACTGCGGCCAAACCAGCGAAGTACGTGTCGAGGTGAGTGATAAGTATAGTTTTGAAAATGGCAAGGTAGTCTCCAAATCGAGAAAGTTGTTTCGACGTCACAGCAACATGACCAATACCAGAGCGAGGTGCGCCGCCCTGATATTTAGTTTCTGTGGACAGGAGAAGCCGCTTCAATCACGATCTCAGCATTGTTATAAAGCCGTTGCCGCCAATAAAATCAACGAATGATCTTACTGTGAGTGTGCGGGTGTAAGTGCCCTGTATATTATGCGATATTGCATCTCTAGTTGTATGCGTAAAATGTCGAGAGAGAACACTGGCACAAGTATTTCGGAAGATGAAATTGATCCAGCATTTTCCGGTGTGAAGCAACTTTCCCTCGTGTGCCGAAGCATATTAGAATTCTCTGTTCATTTTTTGGAATGTATACAGGTAGTGAGCGTGAATTCGTTACGCGATTTGCCAGAAGTAGAGCCATCCACTGAAAAACTATTAGAGTGTAGAATTCTACAATAAATAGTGTGAAGAATTCTACAATAACCTGTAAATTTTTAACTTGTATTTGTTTCAGTCCCCTGGGTACACAGGGAAATATAAACCGCAAATTCCCTCACAAACAATAGCAGAAATTATTTTTAAACAAACCAATCATATTTAATTTTAATCAGGAATCGCTCACAGCAATATCTGCAGATTAAAAATTACATCTATAAATACTGTGCGAGAAAGAAAATATTATATGAGTAGTAGATAGTAAAAGTAACTTGTACATTACTATTTCTCAATAGCCAGAAGCAATAAAGTTACATCACTGAAATAGCACTGTAAGCCTCATTCAAAAATAGGTTTTGAAATATTGAATAAAACTCTCTCTTGTATAAAGCACACGCTTGTTAAATTTACAAAAAAAAGTTGATTTGTTTACATTTAAACCATTTCTTCCCGGCTTCTGCATCTCCCACAGTAGATAATTATTCCCCACTCTTTGATATCGACTTTCCAACCAATTTTATACGTTAGAAATAAGGAAACGATTGTAATTGAAATATACTATGTTGTGTAAAGCAGACTGATTTGGGGATGCATTTCGAAAGAGAAAACGCTCAATATATGAGGACTGTTGCAATTATAATACATATTGCTTTTTAATTTTAAAAAATTCAAAAATCAGAAAAAACTGTGCGACCAATGGCAGAGAAGTGTTTTTTGCAAACATTTCCCTGAGCTCCAGAGTCCCCAACGCACTTCTTTACTGTGGATAGTTGTGTGAAACCAACAAAGTGAAGTTCGCAACATTTGCAAATTAGAAATTGTTGTTCCCAAGTAACACAAAACATATTTCTTTGGGTTCGATGCTAACAAATGGCTGTTGATATCAATAATGAGTGTTCCCATTTGATCTCCTATATTGAGACACATAAAAGGAGAACACAATTTTCCAATAATTGATAATTTGAAACATTACTCTACAACATTTTAACAATGTAATAATTTTACTTCTAGGCTGTCCGGGTGACGCCGCGTCGTTGGCAGATAGGCCGACGTTTCGCCTGTCATGTCGCAGGCTTCTTCAGGGTACCCCTTTCGTACCCTGAAGAAGCCTGCGACATGACAGGCGAAACGTCGGCCTATCTGCCAACGACGCGGCGTCACCCGGACAGCCTAGAAGTAATGGACTCGAGCCGCGGAAGCCTACGTGTACAATGTAATAATTTGTATAACAAAGGGTTTACGTAGGTCTTTATTTTCAAAGGAGAAATGTCACGTCCCAAGCGCGATGGAGATTTAATTCTCCTGAGAGAATAAAGCTGAGTTAAATCCCGTGTCAAATAGAAAACTTTATAGGCAATTAAACACTATTCCTTTTTAAAATTTATTTAGTTTCAAACAAGCTTATACAACCATGTAACCCTACACGATAGGTCACGGCCAACGTCAGTACTGCAGGTGTCGGCTACCTGGCGGCCACCAACAGAACTAAAGGTAGCCGTGATTTCAGTTGGGTTGGTATTGTGTTTTGAAGAAGGGAGGCATATTCAAATAGAGCAAATGCTGAATATTATTAAATAAGAGTCGGTCCAAACGTCACGACTTGCTGATGATTTAAAAAAAGTAATTTTCGCACTGTCTTCATTATTCCTGAAAACAGGATCAGGAGAAAAAAATTGAACATTTCTGTAAATGGAAAACTGATAAGAATGTGAGATGAGTTTCTGAAAAAAGGTTATTTGCATTTTAAAAAATTAATCAATATCCTGTATATCTTTATCACTTTCGGGTTGCTATTTAATATTGAAGGTAACTTTACAATTAAGGAAGGCGTTGATAGCTTTAATAAGTGCCCACGTATTTATATAGGATACCGACTTTTTGAAGCGATAGGGTGAAGACAACTAGTCAAGAAAATATGAAATATGTACAAAGCATAAATTCTACATATTTATAAAAATGTATGACAACGAATTTTATTGTTGACGATTCGAATTTCTGGTCATTTTATTATGTATACTTGCATTATGTATATACATATCATCACTTGCTTTCTTTTGCAAGTTGATAGTGGGTGCCGAATATAGTTATACAAAATGAACGTTGACCACGTTCAGCACAGAGGTTTTGTTTTATAATTAACAGTCCTGACACCAAAACACAAGCGAAACGAATTTTCACTATTGTTGGTGAAATGGTGTTGAACAACGAGAAAATACATAAAATTACGCTCACCTACTACAAGCCATAAGCTTATCTCTTTAGTTTTTGCCATAGCAAGGTATCATTTAATCAGTAGGGAAATACACTTTGGAAATATGACTGTGACAAGAGAAAAATGTCTAAGCCTGCCATATGACAATATTTACACTCGATTAGTGGACCCAGCAATGCTTCGTTATTGCAATGTATTGCACTTCACATGTTACTGGGCACGTGATAGTTAATCACGTTTTATGCTATTCTCTGCAAAAATTTCAAAATACGAGAGACTTTGTCGCAAGTGTGGGTCCGTCTCTCTCTCCCCGTCTCTCTCTCCCCGTCTCTCTCTCCCCGTCTCTCTTTCTCTGATTCTCTGTTTCTGTTTGTTTCACACTCTGCATCTCTGCCTCCCCCATCTCTCTTTCTCTCTCTCTCTCTCTGTATCTCCCGAGAGAAATTTCACAATCACAGGGACAGAATTTCACAATGAAGTTATCTTAATAATCGTATTTCGTGTGCGACGTGCATTCGTGTGTGGCGAGCGTCGTGTAGAGAGTGTCGTGGCGTAAAGAGCCCTGATGAGGGCTGCATGTCTACTTAAAATCAACTTGCGTCTATGTGTGCAGGCATTTGCACATTCCAGGAACTGCTATTTGAACTGGTATCGCAGTTCCTTCCCACATTAAATAGGAAGGAAAATACTACCTCCTTTAACAAAACGAAGACTCAAGCATGGAGAAATCTAACCGATAAATATGTTAAAGAAGTTCAATGTGTATTTGCTTCGATGTCTTCTATATTCGTTCATAATTTTTTTATTTTCCATTTGTTCAGGTCCAGTGCACATAATTCTCGAATACGAGATATGAAACAAATCCAGATACAGTGGAGGGGCATGAAAGTAAAATCCAAAAAAGAAGTCTCTGACCATGGTGGTAAAGGAAACCGGTGGTGGCCCAATGCCGGCTCCACTGTCTCAAGAAGCAGTGGAAACATAGTACCTGCCAATGGATTTTGGCGAAAGGACAAATGATTTTGATTTCGACGTATCTTTCTTTCTGAGATAACCAAACTTTAATTTAAAAGTAAAAAAATTTGAAAAATCATTATCTTCTGTTTTCACAGGCTGACCTTGATAACACGTAATTTATTCTTCATGATGGTAACTTGTATAACAAGGTAAGTTAAGTTGTTATTATTATTGGTTTTATAACAAAAGAAATGTATATTGTTATAAAATTAATTGCTAGATCTGTTAAAGACCATGAGAATTCAATGTTTCTGCTGGATTAATGTCCCAATATATGAAGTGTTACCACAATTCTGAAGTTTCTTGGTCTTCAGCCGGCCAGACAGTGTGTTGGACAGACAGACGGAAGGTCAGACGGACTGATGAACGGACAAGCAGGCAGGCGGAAGGACATAACGTGGGTTCTGACTACACGTGTTAGAGGAAATAATTTACTACACACGTAGACGGACTGAAAGACAGGCAAGCGGATAGACAGACGGATGGACAGACAGACGAGTGACCAGGCAGATGAGCAGGCGGACAGACATGGATTCTGATTTTGCAATGTATTAGAGGAAGTAATTTACTACTCATAGGAACAAGATTTATCCATTATTTTAATACCAGGGTCCCGTAATTTGAGATATTCTACTTCGTAAGTACGTAGTAGCCAAAATGTACTCTGGGAACTCTCGCTTCTCTGCAGACATTCTCTTGCGGCTTCCAGCCATCATGTCATGGTTGATTCTCGTTATTTAACTAATCATCGGTTGTTAATCAAACTTCGAATTTACGCGCTTACTGATTTTCAAGGATCAATACTTCGTGAAGGGGCGGAGGACATCATCGTCGACCAATGGAGGAGTAGCCTAGCGACATGTGCTGCGAATCGTAACCCTGCATTCCCTACCACGACAGGTGGCAACCGTGGAGTGTGCGCGCTCGTTTCACGTCCTTTAAATGTCCAATTTCCGGAAAGTGAAATGTTTGTGATGAATTCGCTGCTCTATGAAGGTTTATTTATTTTACATCAATTACCATCAACATTTTGAATGAACTATTTCAATGAACGTGGGAAGTGAATGTTCCCTACGCATGACGTGTTTATTGTAAATGTGTTATATTATTTATTTTATGTGTAATATTATTTGTACCTAGGACATTCACCTCGCCCTGGAATATATATTTCTTTCCTTTTCATAACTTGATACTTGTAGTGGTTCAAATGTGGGCAGTTTTCTCAGAGAGCAAATTCAAATTACAGAAGAATACACATTTAATAAAATTCACGGTACAATCTGAAAGGATTTTCCAGATTGTGTGTCAAAATTATGCAGTAGATACGTTGTGGTGTACATCATAGTTGCGCACAACAAAACCTGCTCCGTCCTTTTTTCGGCATTCCAGATTTCTCCATTTCCGCAAACTCCCTTAGTCCTGAGTATTTATTACAGAGCTCTTTCTACTTTATGGGATACGCGGAATAATGAGCCAAAGATGAAATTGTGGAATTTATACTGTAGTTATGAACTCCAGGAGGTTTGGAAAGCGCTTCCAAGAAGGCTCCTTGTGCAGACCGATCGTTAGTACCAGCGGATTCCGCGATGCGACAGGGCGGCGCCTGTAGCTTGGCCCTACATTACGCTGTGCGAAATTGACTGAATGCTCGTAGTATAAAGAGACAAATGACGTTATGTCTTGTTTTCCACATATCATTTACACATTTACGGTAATAATAATAATAATAATAATAATAATAATAATAATAATAATAATAATAATACATCAGAGGTGCAGCACTGTATCTGCTAAACCCAAAATAAAATGCAATTTTACTTTCTTCTACTACTTCTACTCTTAGGAACTTCTTAAGAACACAACGTTACGTAATGCTGAGCAAAAAAAAGGCAAATTTTCTGCAGAAAAACTCTTATTACAGGGCCTTGGTTAACGAAAAAGTGGATAAATCCAGTTGCTAAATTTAGAAAAACAATTCTCTAACACGTGGTATAGCCAAAATCCATGTGGGTCTTTGAAACCGAAAAGACGATTAGCAAAACGTTTGTCTGTCCGTTCATCCGTCTGTCTGTCCGTCTGTGAACACCGTTAGCGGCTAAATTGTTCGGCCGATTATCTATTTGATATTTGATATTTGATATTTCCATATTTTAATTTTGTGGGTACTTTACATTAAACCCCTGGAACATTTTCAAAAATTTTAAAAAATGGTTCCATCAATTATGATTAACTTTTGTTGTTGGATAGTCTACAGGACGTTTAAAGTAATATTAGAGATTTTTGCTTTAATTAAGATTGAAAATTTTGCTTTAAATAAAACTGTTGCCATTAATAGTTCTTTCATTAAGGTCGTGTACATTTTTTGAAAATAGTAGTTTTTCACCCAATACTGCGTGCAATATTTGCAATTTAAAAAAATACAAAAACATGATTTTTTCAAAAACTGCTCCTAATTTTTTCTTTAAACGTTCGATAGGGATAGTGCTAAATGTATTCTATAAGGTGACATAAACGCTATATTGATCAATTCTTTTGTTTTTCAAAAATTATAAAAATGTACTTTTTTATTTATCTATCTCTCACGTCGTTAATATTTATACTAGCGTAAATTAGTTCACATTAAAGTCTTTCTGAGTACATGTGCTTTAAATAATGTCCTATAAAGGTTCTCGAAAACTCAATAGTTTTCTGTGAAAACTAGCTCAAAATTCCATATTTTCAAAAACGATAAATAGCCATTTACTCAAAAACAACTCCAAATTGTTTCTAAAAAAACCTTTCGAAAGGATAGTGCTCATTGCACTCTTTAATATGACGTAAAGTTCATTTCGAGGTATTTTTTCAAAAGTACTTACGTAATATACTTTCTTTTCAAAAATTACACAAATATAATTTTTTTAAATATATCTCACGCCGTTTAAAATGGACATTTTCAGCCATTTGTAATCACTATTGTGAGTTAAAGTACTTTAAATTACTTGAAACGACGTTTTTCAAAAAGTCAAAAATTTTCTGTGAAAAAGGGCTTCAAATTTCGGATTTATAGTAGCGTTTTTACGCCATTTCCTTAAAAACTGCTCCAAATTTTCCACATAAAATTCTAATTTAGGAAGAACTTTTACTGTTCTTTAATACTCATAAAATAATATTTGCGTTCTATTATTAGGAAACCGAAAAATTAAGAAAATTTTTAAAAAATGTACTTGGGACAGCGATAGATGGCAGCTGGCAAGAGTATGTGCCAACTTCGTTTAGCTAGCCGAGATCAAAGAAAATGCCAATGGGAAAGAGTGTGCCATTCTGTAGCACCACTAGGTAATTTTTGTTTAAACAATTTTGTTTCAAAAATGGCTACGTAGTTTTTGATGAAATTTTGTTGGTGTATAGTCTGAAGGACGTTTAAGGAAATGGCGTAGGCCACTAGTTGGTTAAAAACACGAATTTTTCGAAAATTGTATAAGTTCAAAATTTTTCGGCGTCTTCCTACAACTATAATTATGGGGATTCAATTTTTTTCTTGATGAAATGTGTTTATGGAAAACAGATTTTCAAAAAAGGTGATGTCGTTTTCGAAAATATGAATATTTTTGGAGTAATTGGGTGTCAAAGTTAGTCGCCCGCTCTGAAAATCAGTTTCCTTATCATAATTTTAGGTGTTTTGCGGTAGTTGGATGCTACCTAAGTTAGAATGTGTTCATTATTTCATATTTCTTTGTTCGTTTCTTACATAGGAGTTTGTGTATACGTTTAAAATATTTTAGAAATTACATAAAACATTTGAAATAAATATTGCTACCCTTGAGTCGCCCGCTCCCAATTTACGCAGTTGGATGCTACGTAAGATAAAATTAATATATTATTTCATATTTATTTTTAAATATTATTATTTATATTATATTTATGTTACTTCATTTTAAATTGCGTCCTTTAATAGTGTTAAATGTGAAAACGAATATTTGAGCGGTCATTGTTGTTATCCACTGTTGTAACGCCGAACAGATAACGAAAGGTGATAATGGCAGCCATTTTTTATTCACTATAATAAAAACGAATCATTTTATATATTTGTAAAATAGTACAATACCATAATGTTTAATAATAATAATAATAATTACATATATGTATATGTATGTGTGTGTGTGTGTGTGTATCAAATGAGTTTTACAAAAAAGAATTTGGAGAGAAATTGTTGTATGAATAGTATGACATAACCATTTCTAATGGCGAAAACGTACGTGCAGTTTTAGCACTAGTAGTTACAATTATGATTAATTTTATTGAACAGTGGTTGAGTAATATTTTCAAATAATATTTATCTATTTTCTCTCTTGAAGAGGATTGTAGGACCAACTGACAAATTTGCGTGTCAGGTTTTCTTGAGATTTCTATCGATTCCTTTGCTTGTGAAGCCATTATGCGCATATTGTGAGGGATTTGTGTTGTTTTGTGGCCTGGATCATATTTGTTTCTTTTTTCTTTTAATTCTGCGTCTTAACACGTGATCTTGACTGTTATAATGCTTTTGAAGACAACGAATGTCATCGAAGTGTGACTTTATTACAAAAAAGAACAAATTTGAGAGACACATAAAACCTACATAACCAATATATTTCAAGGAATTTGTACCAAATCATAAATTTTCCGCGAAATCCTTAACCTCATTAACTCTAGGTATGTAATGTAAAATACATTCTTTTCATTTTAGAAATGAAAAACTTTCGAAAAAGATAAAGATTCTATAATTACAAAATGTAAGACATTTGCTTCCTGTTCAATAATATAGCAAGATGTTCTGCGGGCCTTTTCACGGTTGCAATATTACTATCAAGAAAGTGAATGACCGTGCATGCCCGGTTTTTCCTGCCGCAAGGTCTCGAATAACAATTGCGCATCGCCGTTCATCCATCTATTTCTGTATCTCCTACAATAAAACATATAGTTATACGAATAGCAGTAGAAAAATAATGCAAACTGAGCTCTTGAAAATGCCGCCCTGGATGACCGAGGTGGTTAAGACCGTGTATCGACTCACCGCTTCCGAAAGGGCGCGGGTTCGAGTCCTGCCTTAAGCAAAACACTTTGTCCCTTGTCTCTCCTCTATGTGCTGTCGCGGAGGGCTTCGCGTTCTGCTGACCCCAGGATCAGAGGAGCCCGCAAGAGTGTTAATGTCTAGTGTATAATCGAATATGCGTCCCATCGGGACGTCAGGGTAACCAGCTGTCGGCTGGATAAAAGCTCTAGAAAAAAGATCTGGGAGTACATCCGCGTAGGACAGGGAGAAACGTGTTCAAGGTCAAGCGGCGCAGGGTGAGCTTGCAGGCAATACCAGTGAGAAGCAGCGGGGCAGTTCAGTCATGTGACACTGAAATTTTAACAATAGAGATTCCGAATAGAGACGGAAATGAATATGCTTGACCTATATAAACGAGATAGCTATTACTCATTTAATTGTCCTTTTGGGAACAGAAGGTACTCTTTGGTGTGTACTAAAGGGGGGTGTACACTGATCACACAAACCGCTGCACCCGGGTCTCGAATGATCCACTGCAAACATTATGGGTATGTTGTACATCATCAGCGAGGCCAGCGTGATTTTTCACGATCGATCACGCACGGGGTGTGGGCGTGACGTCATGCCCACCGGTGGAGATAAGAGGGCCTCAAACGCCCTTATCGGTCATTGTGACATCGTCATCAGAGCATTAACTACATCTGCACTAAGCGTAGGTGATGAGTTCTTCAGCAGTCGCAGGGTTCGAGAAGGGTCGCAAAATGGCGCCACGGCAGAGAGGATTGTCCCTCCCGCAGTTGGAGCCAATGGTTAGAGGCATGCACGACTTCCAGATTCCTAACACGACAAAGGACAAACGCCCGGTTGTCCACCTCGCGCGAAGAGTCCCAACGGCAACGATAGGCCATTTATCGGGCTGTGCTGCCTACTCTGCCACATCCCGTAAGTGCCGTTACTCTTGACAAACGGTTGCACACCGCACGACGACCGTTGCCCTGCCCCAACAGCGTTTCTACGCAGTCGTCTGTTGTCAGTAATGACGTTGATGAGATGCGTTGCAGTGGGTCACCTTCAGTGAGGAGTGCCGTTTGTATCTTGGTAGCGATTGCCACCATCTCCATATCTGAGAGCGCACTGAGTAGCACCATGAAGAGCAGTTTGTGATATCCCATTCCACGTCCAACCATCCTGGCGTGATGGTGTGGGCACGATAACCTATGGTGCCTGATGACCTATAGTAACGGGTGCCGTGATAGACTCACGGTGCCCGTGAGGCCAGCCTCAATCTATAGAGCGATTTTAATACGAAGGGACCGTTTTGACACCTAGTGCTGGCAACATAACTGCAGGTTCTGTGGTCGTTGTGTCCTTCAACCCATTTGACTCTCGTTCCTTCATTCGTTCCTTAGCAGTAAACTAACTTGTAAATGGCTTCTTATGTATGTAACTGTGTTCTTATGTATTTTTCTTTATATCAACATTACATTGAATTTACTTTTTATGTGATAAATATTACGTTTATTTGAAAACCAATTCTTGAATGTGAGCTGTTATCGAGAGCAGGCTATGGTTTGCGTTTCATCAATTTTTCAAAATATATTTACACGATTCTGAACCATGAGAAGCAATGATGTCTTAACGGGAGCCAGGTACAAACACAAACACTTTATGACTAAACGGCTGAACAGCTGTCGCGGCGGGGGGATACTTCTCTGAATTACATGCGATGTTCACTTGTTAAGCGAACTGTCATTTTGGCTCATTCTTTGGCAGATTCTTTTATACGTTCTAGAAGTTATGCTAGCTTTGCCGTTCCTGAACACCTATTCCCGTGTACTACTTCAACGAGAAAACTACCGTCATCAAATAGCTGCCGCTTTCACAGCGTGCTAGAAGGAAAGGCGGGGGCAAGCAGGAGACAGGTCGGGTCCAAATTTTTTTTAAGCAGTATTCTACTAAAAGAGACCTTTTAAAAACCTTTTATTACGTTTTTGGGCATTTAGCTATTTCGGAGACCCATATTTCGTAGCAAATGAGTAAAATAGGAAATCTAGGTAAAATTAAAGTTAAGAAATAAAGACAGAAATAATGTTATGCGATAAAACTAAAATGTCTATTTGACACTCTGAACTTTAATATCTCCACTTAACAATATTAGGATTTGTAGACACGTGCAACACCGTGTGTAGTTCTGAAACCCATTGTTGTTGGCCGTAAATTTTTGACGGTACGGCAATGTCTATCTTGCCGAACGTTCACCCCATAGTAACACTTTTCAATCAATAAACTGTGGGCGTAAGTAGGTTTCCATGCATGACAGCTGAAACACATTTTTTAGAATTATTCTCAAATGTCATCGCAATTATTACGACTGCTGTAAAATGCCTCAAAATTAAATTAACGTTACGCTCCAAAACCTGTCGATACAAATATCTGTGCAAAAAAGCAGTCGAAGCGTGATCTGGCAGGCTGCGCCGGCCGGCCGTTTCAACGACTCGTCCGTGTGCCTCGTGGCCCTGAAAACCGTACATCGAGAGTCGCCGCGTTTGCTCGAGGATATTCCGCACACACTACGGCACCCACGCCGCGACGAGCCGCGCTGCCGCTGCCGCTACTCACAATGACCACGACCACGACGACTCCGCTGGTGAGTGCCAGCGATTTGCAAGGAAAGAAAAATCAACCACAGAAGAAAACTCTCCATAATCGATAAATGGTAATTTATTATACAAGACGATAAAGAGATACTTTACCTAGCAGAAGAATATATTTTCCCACTAACGCCCACCGTCGCTCGTGAGGTATATTTCTCGAGTAGATTAAAAAATAGTCATTTATTTCACTAGACGATAAAGAGATACTTTGTCTAAAATAGGGAGGTATACCTGACGCGTGACGATATAAGCGAGTAAGGTATCATTCTTGAGTAAAGTATCGTTGTGTCATAAGTAATCTTTTATTGTTTTCCATTCGTTTTATTTATACATTATTAAATACACAATACACCTTAGAAAAGTGACTAAGTCTTGGTTATGTTGAGAAATGAGAGAAATAGTTGACACTCATTGTGTAGAATTTTTAGCGGAAAGAATCGAAGCCGTTTGCTTGTACCTGAATCTGCAAACTGGCAAGTTTTATTATGAATGATTTGGAATTGGGCGAAAATATGAATTTGAAAATTGATGGAGACGGTACAGTAGCAAAAAAGGAAGAAACCGATCCGAGCAGAGTAAAAAAATAAGTACAATAAGGAATATCATAAATTCTGCAACTGGAGTAAGTAAGTAAGTAAAACTTTGGAAGATATCGCTTAGGAGGGCCCAGTCAACAAGAAATTCTCAGTCGCATTTAAAAATCTATACAAATCAGTCAGAGAAGAGAAAATGTACACTAAACTTAATGAGAAACATCCGTCACTAATTTAAGTTATTAGACTCCACAAAGAGAGAAACCCAATTCCAGTAACAGCAACTGAATTCAATAGAGAAGAACACAGAAAATATTTTAGAAATACAACAAATTTGTAACCTCATTGTAAAAAACTCGAATATACAGCAATAATAAAACCTGTGCTACACAGTATGCCTGCTCTGTCTGAATTAATGCAGCGAAATCTAATATCCATAAAATACCGGTAATAGAAATTACTTCCTACGAACAATAACCAATTTCCCATGGTTCTTAACAAATAAAATTCATAAATAAATTCTAATAAAATCGATAATTCACCACATCATTATGTTATCTCGCCATGTTTACAATATATCATCTATTACACCACTATCCCACTACTACGTAGATAAAACACCCACAAACATTGCCAGAATTAAAAATAGATTTCCTTATCATATACTTTACAGATAATTTGCTTATACGGATAATTATTTTTGATGTACTCAGGGGAATTTTCTGCACACTTTTTTCCCTTTAAACAGACAAAAACAATCTCAAGGCTTACGTGAGAAATATTCCAGCCAGTGTCACAAGATTAAAATATCCAGAAGTTGTGAAAACTATTTTGAAGAAAACGTACACAGAATTTATAGACACATATTTCCCCCATAGTACGTTTATTTTTTTACATTAAATAAATTAAAATAATATTGTGTTTTAAAATGTCCATAGGATTCATGACGAAAGGAGATGAGCTGCAACAGCATTTACGATCTCGTATTAATTCTAACATTTCCAGTTTCGAAAACACGGAAACATTACCGAACATTAGACCTATGTCATTTTTAAATCTTACTTTACTCTAACCTCGGAAAAGAATTTAAAGAAAAAAACTGGAGACTTTTTAAGATTTTTAGCAATAAATTCCATTTATTTTAAACATAAATTATATGAAAACTACACGTTTCTTTAAAATATTGTGAATCTTCTGAAAAGTGAAAGTTCTGATTTTATACCACAGAGTTTCTTGAAGAAAAATTCTATAATCAATATTACAGTTTTGAAATGTTAACTTTTTTTGGAAATTTCGAAAGTAAAGTTTGCCGAAAATATGACCGGCACCAAATTTTTAACCGTTCTTTGACACACACGGAAAGGAAAATAAGTAAAAATGTAGAGCCGAGAAAATATTTCTTTACAAATTGATCAAATTTCACACAAGAGTAAGCGAAAACGACTCACATATCCGAAAAATCGTACAAGAAAGTTTTCAAGATCTTATGTTTAAAGAACAAATTTCATTTAGGAAAGAACATTGCAAACGGACCAACAGACTGACCGACAGTCCGACAGCCAGTCCGACAGCCAGTCCGACAGCCAGTCCGACAGCCAGTCCGACAGGCAGTCCGACAGGCAGTCCGACAGGCAGTCCGACAGACGGACGGACAGACGGACGGACAGACAGACGGACAGACAGACGGACAGACAGACGGACAGACAGACGGACAGACAGACAGACGGACAGACAGACAGACGGACAGACAGAAGGACGGACAGATAGACAACGGACGGACGGACAGACAGTGAGACGGACGGACGGACGGACGGATCGACAGATACTTTGCTGTCAATTAAAATTTTGGTGTCAAGGCCTCACAAAGGTAGATTCTAGCTACACAATAAAATAGAGGAAGTATTTTGGTTCATATAGGAACAAGATTTTTCCACTTTTTCATTACCACGCCCACCAATAAGGGTTTTACTGTCTAAAAAAGCATTCTATGACAGGATCTGGCATGCAGGACTAATATATAAATTACGTAGTTTGGGAGTCCTTGATTACATGCAAAAAATAATCCATAGCTTTCTTACAAAAAGAAATTTCATGGTAAAAGTAATTGAAACATTATATCAACCCCTGAAAACATATCAGCAGGCTTACCTCAGGGCTCTGTGCTCTCTCCACTCTCTCCAACACTATTTAATGTTTATACTTCATATATCCTACGTATGCCAGACACCAAATTAGCTCTCTCCGTCGATGACACAGCCTTATTCACTGCTCATGAAGACATTCTCATAGCCCAAGATCAGATACAGAATAAGCTGGAAGAACTAATCGTGGACAGATCAGTGGAGAATAAAAATTAATCCCGAAAAATACCAAGCCGAAATATTCACACTTCGTAGATCAAGAACTCCCCCTAAATTAAAAATCAATTGCAGCTCTATTCAATGGAATACTGAGCCAATTAAATATCTTGTTTTTCTTTTCGATAAAAGATTAACATGGAAACCCTATATCCTTGCATTAGTAAATAAAGCCCGGGAGAAAATGTCACAACTATACCCATTAATAAATAGAAAATCCTCGTTAAAAATTGAGTGTCACCTTATGATTTTAAATCAATCATTTTACCCACCATACGCTTGCCCTGTCTGGGGACACGCAGCATCCTCATCAGTAGACAAACGTCAGACGGCGTCCTGGTTTATACCTAAATCCCAGATCCATGGGCAGCTACGTATGGATCTAATCAAAGATCAAATTTCCACAATTTCGAATATTTTTCATACTACCCTCAATATTTCTCACTTAACAAATAAATTTAACCTAGGACGTAATGCTGTACACCCTTCCCGCATGATATCCAAATTTCCAAAAGATAAGTTTCGCCTCCCGTAAGTACATGATAAAATCAAATCAAACATTTAGCCTAATATTAAAGTATGCAAATGTTAAATAAACTCTAAACCATGCCCATCCTAATCCAATACCTTAATAATGGAGCAGCGATGCATAGCTCAAAATGCCAAGGATGCCCATTCCTAACAATGAATAATCTTTTGTATGCAAGCCCTTGAAAGGCCACATGATCGAACAAGAAGAAAATAAATGAAAACAAAAACCGTCTAAAATCGTCGATTACTGGCGCAATACATTTTCTTCTTACGTGGTAAGGCAAGAAAGTAAAACGTCAGCTCGCTATTGAGCATCCACAGAGAAGGGCGTCTAAACAAAATATTTCAAACGCAACGTTCGTCATGTACGGACAATCCGATTATTATGAAACTTCTCCAGTAGGATAAAACGGAAACGTTGCGATGCGATGAACATCGCGTAAATGCGATGAACAGAACACTGAAGAACAGTTCATCAAGGTCACTGGCAACCATTATGCCGGCATTCTCAACCACTCGACATGGCAGCATAATGCAAAGGACGATGTGGTTGTCAACCAAGCACTATAAATTCGCTTTTGGCGGACTTTTTTTTTCTTCTCTGTAATGGCGTTTAGGCACGGTTAAGATTTCATGCAAATTCTCAAATAAAAACTAAAGAGCAACCAGAAGAACGCTAATCACATGTATCCCAAGGCCAACGGTGTTTACACGTGGCCCACGAGAAATAGAGGCTCTGACTCTTACCGCCATTTTCTCTGTGACGTCACACTTGTCTATAAAATGCAGTAACTAGCATCCCCAGTGCAATACGTACCATAGTTATGACGTAATATATTTACAATCACATAATCTTTACAAAGAAGCACATTGGAGATAATACTTTAAATCATGTACATTGTTATTCAGCAAGTTATTGTCGAGAAATAGTATAAAATATTTAATAATACATTTTATCAGTTAAGTATATGCTGGGTTCAGCAATAGAATGTGTGGGGGGCGGGAGTATAGTATCCAGTCGGCCTGATATTTTTGTATAGGTCTTTATTTCTCATTTACGCTGAATATAAAATATATTTTTATTAGTTGACTTACAATATTTTTTTAAAGAAAAATACATTTCATTTTATTAAATAAGAAGGTATTTAATGATTAATAAGATAACATTTAACGTATTAAGGAGGAAGAACGATACAAAATACTCGGAGAGCCCCGGTAGCCTAGACACTCTATTATAACCATTATGGGTATATTGTGCTCGAGGTCGTGAGTCGATACCTTGACGTACGGCCACGATGAGGGATAGTAATAGATTTCTAACATTTCAGTCGCTGCAAATTATTTTAACACACGAGAGCGAATATTTCTACCTATAAAATATTACTCAAAACGCTCATTGCTACCGTAATACAGTAACAGAGCAATGGCAGGGATTCCGGAGCGCAAGAAAATGTGCACTGGTTGAAGTTCTCACGACCACCCAGTATTTTTTTCTGTTTTTCGTTGTTTTTTTTAAAAACTTTTTTTACTTTTTTGATGTTGAATAAATAAATAAAAAAATAATAGGAAATATAGATCGCGGGCTTTGGTTGGAGTGAGAAGGAAATATTAAAACATTAGTTTGTCTATGGTTCCGAATATTTTATTCCATCCTCAGGACTGGTGTAAAACAAAAAGGCAACAACTATATAAATTTACCCTTATACAACTTAATATTATTAAATGTCATATTATATATTATATTATAAAGTATTATATTATAAAGTAACTTATGTTAATTATATTAAGTTATTATTATAAGTTATTAATTTTATTTATAGTGTTGCCTTTATGTTTTACACCAACCCTGAGGATGAAATAAAAATATTCCAAAAGACAGGAAACTAATATTTTAATATTTCTAACTCACTCCGAACAAATGTCGTGATCTAGAATTCCTATTTCTACTTCACGGTCGTGAATTCTACAATGGTTAATAAATAAAAACCAAATCCGCCACGGGCCATTGGGAAATAAGATTCGCCGTGACTCGCGGGCGCGGGGGTAGAGGCGACAGCGGCCTGGCCGCGCGCAGCACGTTCGCGGCCGGAAACGCGCAGCCGGAAGCAGCAAGGCGGCGGCCGGCGGGAAGCGGTGGGGACTGAGTGGGGGGACACGGGGCCCGGCGAGGGAAGCAGAGCGGGGGCGGCGATGATAACGCCCGTAACATGAGCTTTGCGTAAACAAGCGCATACGTGGCGGTTCAACAGGAAGATTCCGAGCAGAAAAGAATAAGCCATAAATCGTATTTAACGGAAAAATCATACTTGCCCTTAATGGAATTTACATCCTATTATGATTGGGTATTTGAAACGTTTTAAATTTTTTTTAATTATTTTTTTTGAACATAAGCATGTTTTATGAAGTTCGAGTTGATACGGGACTGCTTCAGCCGTCTTTACTATTTCTTGGAAAAAGTTCCGTGTTGGTAGCAGATATTTTGTAGTAATCCATAATATGGTAAAGGAAATAATCGTCCACAAAAGGTTTAATAATTTTAATTAATTATTACCCACAGCTAACTTTCGAGAAACACTTTTCCCATCCTCAGTGGGTCTGTAGCAAAGAGGAGAAAATTGAAACATTAACATAAGTTGAACTAAAAGAAAAAAAGAAAGAAATACAGTGAATTTAGTGAAAACAAAAAAACAAACAATATCAAATAAATAAAATTGAAAATACTTACTGCCCAAGCAACGTGGATCACTCATAAATGTTCAAAACATGGTAACAAAATATGAAAACTACAAAACATGCTGGTTACAGCTAGGTGGCAGCCATCTTTTGGAATGGAAGAAGAGGAAGCCTACCAATTGTTGGATAGGGGGGGGGGGCAGAAGAGTAGAAAGGGTAATCATAAACAGATTTAAAGTTGACTGCTTTTCATACAGGAAAACAGGGCAGAAAATTAGGAATTTGCAAGAATCTAGAATTTTAAATTATATAAACAACAAATTTTAAACAAGTTGACTAGATAAAGAGATTGCAAAACAGGGGGGAAAATCAGGTCAAAAGAATGATTAGGAGCTAGTTAATAAAATATTTAAAATGCGACTGCTTTTAATTAAGCATTTTTCATTCAAGTTAGAAAAATTAGTATTCTATCATTTTTCATACATGTTTCAATTTTCTCCTCTTTACTAGAGACCCGGTGAGGATGGGAAAAAGTGTTTCCCGAAAGTTATCTCTAGGTAATAATTAATAAAAATTATTAAACCTTTTGTGCACGATTATTTCCTTTACCATATTATTTCTTTACCATATTATACTTAATAATTTGTCGTAATTATGCATGTGCATTACATTTTATTCAATACATAAATCTACCACGTTCCACAGAACTTCAAACATCTACATTAGTTCATGCAATGGTACTGACGCAGACGCTTTTTAATAGTCATTTGGAACTGTTGCTTAGAAATCATGCATTAAAGAACAGTTGATTCCTGTTGAATGTTAGCTAAACTAAAATGGCGTCACCAGTATTTTTTTTTTTCACAAATAATGAATAATAAGGTTTACCAAAGGTGAATTGCTCAGTACACTTTTATTACATTGAATAGTTCCAGATAATATAGTTGCCTGAAATAACGCAATATACGTTCCTTAATACTTGATATAAACTCTCCCAGAAATGCCTCGAAAATATCCAGTTACTCATCGCAAAAATAATGAATAGCAACTACTGCCAAACCCTTGACGTTGTTAACACACCGACCTCTATTAATGTGTACGATTATTTTATTTTAGAAACATGCTTACTATTGCGGATACCACGAATTAAATAATTACTACTACACAATATGCGAGCTGATAGATGTGCTAAATGCTGTAGCCGAAATCTGTTATGCTATCAGCCATATTGTAAAATTTAAAACATATTCTAATCCATCTCAATAACGTAAAAGAATAAATAAAGTGTATAGAAAACTTTTTCATACCACCTGTGAAATCACATAAGATATGGGTTCGGATATAGTCTCTGCAATGGTATTTTAAATTATTTGTGCACTTGTTATGTACCTACCATTACATCACATTTCGAGCAAGAATTACAACATTAAAACTTTTAAAACAGCAACATCTTACCAGTGTATGTTTCTTCAGCTCGTTTTGTGAAGCATCTTGAAAACATTATTTGATTCGTAACTATTTGTCTCATTTACATCACATTTGGGAAAGTCAAGCACCTTCTTTACCGCACTCGTTACACTTCTACCGGATACTAACTCTTCCAAGAGTTCGGTCGATTCGAACCTCCGTCTCGCCCGGGACTTCGTTCCGATTCGCCGTTTCTCAGGTGAAGGTCATCAACTGACGGTACCAATACTGCGATTGAAGGTTGGTAAATTAGGTGTTGTCAAATTTGTGAGTGTTATAAGTATTCTAATTCTTATTATTAATATATTAATTTAATATATGTATATAATATGTATACACAATTAATAATTAATTTCTTCAACGAGATTTATAAAGACTAGTATTATCACAGTTACAGAACTTTTAATCTTTCATGTAACGGTGTATTCAATTGCACGAGGCATTAAAATACTTAAAACCATATAGTTCCTAGTGGAATATAAAACCTCTTGCGTACTAGGTCAGGTCGGACGGTACAGACGGGGATTTTTTACAAATGTACTACATCATCTCTCCTGTCCGACGCGCATTGCATTCGTTCGTGCCCCCTAATCGACCCATTGCGCCAATATTTATTTGTGATTTATCGGTGTGAACTTCGCAGATTTATCGTACTGCAATAATTAAACGAAAAAAATAACCACACATACTATGTACTTTGAATTCAATCCATGAAAACTGTCAGTGGGGGATTCGGAGGGAGGGGGATGGGAACATGCTCCCAAGCCAAATTCTGTTTGTAATTTTATTGTGTTTACTAAAAGTAAGTATTACATATACAATGCATGACAAAAACGTGATGCACACAGTAGGAGTGGTTAAATGTGAATGAAAATACATATGCTGAAGGACCACGTGACTGTATTGAACTGATTACAATATGGGATGAAAGAGACAAGGCCGTTGGCATTACAAGTGGAAAGTTGGCGCCACGTAGAGTGTCGTATCTCCTCTGGCTGTATTGCATGCTGTTCCTCCAGATCCTGTGGGTTGGTACTGCGACGAAATCCCCTTCCAATATCATCCCACACGTGCTCAATGATCTTGCTGGTCTCGGGAGAACATCAATATGCTCTAGGCGGTCCATATACAACGTGCTGTGTATGGGCGTGCATTCTCTTGTTCGAACACTCTCCCGGGGGACTGAGCCATGCAAACGCAGAATGTCTGTGACGTTTCACTGCCTGGTCAAAATCTGCCGAAGAGATGATTTGAAAGCATTTCCCCACACCGTGATCCCCAGGGTTACGCATGTGTGTCTTTACAATTTGGGCAGGATGTGCCCTTTGCCCTCCATGCCGCCACGCTTGAACACGATGATAATTGGTTATAGTGAAGCGGGACTCGTCACTGAACTTGATACGACTCCATTCGTCTTCTATCCATGCCTCCCGGGCATGGCACTATTCCAAACGCTGACATCGTTTTTCGGTTGTCAATGGTAACCGTCGCATGGGACACGAGCCTGCCAGACGTGTATGGGTGCCCACATCTTCCCATTGACTCCAACATCGGGACACTGTGACATTCCAATGGCCCATGCCTGACTGTGTGTCAGGCCCAATGCCTGACAATTGCACGACGAGACCAACCAGCCTCATGAAGTCCCACAATACGGCGTCTGTAAAATACAATCAACTGGTGGATATGCTGGCGAGCGCGTCTGAGCAGCATCGGGTAGGTTGGTACTGTAAATGTCCTTCATTGTCTGACTCACCACAGTTGACTGATAACAACTGCGCAACAACAGGGCGGTGACATCACGAATGCACTCTGGTGGCCATTCTACGTATTACAGGTAATTGTGAATCTAATCATTTACTCACACATCAATGGTACCCGTGTACACCGAAACGGGATAATAGTGGACTATTCCTTCTAGGTGCAATACTTTTTTGTCACGCAGTGTACATCTCATCGCCATTGTGGCAGTGTAGATCTCACACCATTATGAATCCCTGTATTCTCGTAAATTTAATTATTCCAAACAAACTACTAAAAATAATACTTCCAAAATATTTATGGGAAGTCTGAACTGAAATTAAACCCTCCAAAAAAATATAATTGAATTTGCAATTTTCAAAAATTCATAGATTGTCATTTCCATTATTTCAAGATCTAGTTTTAAAGAAAAGATTCCATTATGCAAAATTATATAATCTATTTTGTACTTATTTTTTTACAATTTACGAAATTACTGAGAGATTCTCGCAAACATTACCTGCGTCATTTTTAACTTCATTTATGCGGGGGAAACATTTCAAGAAAGATTTGAACGATCTATCGATAACAATGTTTAATAAAAAAAATTGGAGCCATATTAATAGTAATTTTAAAATGTTGGGATTTCCTGCAAAGTGCTCACAAAAATCTAAAAGTCCATTGCAAACTTGCAAGGACTTGTGTTTGTCTAGATAGATCGTGGAATATCAATTTTTGAGAAAATCGTTTGAACAGTTTATGTGCTAGTGTCGGCCATTGACCGATGAACAGAATCTTCCCTCGGTTAATTGAGCTATTTAATATAATCTGGGTTAATAAAATCCCACCTATCTGCAGTGATATACCACAGGATTCATATTCCGTTCACGTATGTGGACTTCGTAGCAGCAACAACTATTATCAGACATCAATGATCAACTATAGTAATTGTTGTCAGAGATTTGTGTCTTGGCTTTTTCCTCTTAGTGTAGTTGATGTAATTTCACTGTAGATGTCCGAAATGATCTCCCATGCGATGTGTTTGCGTTATTGTGTATCCAAATAGGCTCTACTTACTTATCCTTCCATTTTGAGATGGTAAGATGGTTTCTGTGATGTTTTTCAATTTTCTTTGAATTTCGTAATTTTTCTTTTCGCCCATCAAGGTGTAGCCAGCAACATACCTCAAACAATTCATTTTGTTGGCCTCAATCCTTCTTTCATTTCTTATTCCAAAACATGTTTTTTATCACCATATAACGATCCGGTGTTTTACATTACTTTGAAGAAATTCAATAAGGTCTCTTTAAGGAGTCTGGACTTTTAGGAGTATGCTGAAGGTTCTATTGAATACAATGCAACGTCTCGTCGTTTCAATTACCATACTTAAACACGCTGTTATAGAACTGGATATTCCAGAATGCAATATAACATTAATATTATTTGTATCCTACCATGCAGAAGATTTGCTCTCACTCAGAAGCTCTATAAGAGATTAACAAAACATAATCTAAAAATTCACATAATAATTTATGACAATGTGTGGGCAAATGAACAATCTTTCTAGGATATTTGTAATTATGGGAATGCCTCCTTGTGGGGTTGCAACCCAGATCAAAATAGGACTCGCGCCCTCAGAAAAATCGTACGAGAAAATGTTCTCATACAATTACGTCGGTCAGACAAAACTACAAAAAATGTATTGCAACATATTAATGCGAATATTGCATTTATCAATTGTAGATCTCATATTATTAAATAGCTTGTAAGAGATTAGGGAATGCGTTTTTTAACACCGAAGACCTACGTGCTAGGAAATTTGACCATATTTGCTGGTTATGCATCCAACAATCACTTTTTCCAACGCAGAATCTATAAATATTTAATTGAATTTAATCCTATAGTAGCATTGCTCAAAAACAATGTAGTGTAAATTATCGTTTAAAAAGCAGTAAAAATGTGACTATGGAGCGAAAGTACAATGTGCGCACGTTTTCTTGAGAAGCTCAGCTTTGAACTGATTTTATGTAAAAAAAAAACAGCAATCAAATAAATAAAGCCTTTTCAACTTTAAGTACTTCAGCTATTGCTGAAGCTATTGCTATTAAGTGCTTCAGCTAAATATTTTCCTTGAAACTCAAAAACCACACAGAAATGGTTGAAAATACCAATATTTGCATTACATCGCAATTAACACATTAATACCCGAAAAAATTTCGTGCGCATAGCGTTCACTCAATTGGTCGCGTCCGTCGTACAGAGTCATTGTTGGAACACTTGCTACCAGGTGTATGCAGCTATTATTGCTAAACAATTATAAATATGAACTTCTCAAATCAGTGCAAAAGAAGTCCGTTGGGCGTGTGAAAAATTATACGCTGGGCAGTATTAGGTTGACACAATGTGTCATGTTTTTGGCCACTGAAATATTCAGTTTCATATACTGTGTTTGATCAGAAACACCTATATTTTTTCACGTTTTCGTAATTTGTGCACCGCCACAGTTTGATCGATAAATGTTCTACTTATTTCTATAGGAAACTTCCCAGGAGCAAATGGAGCTGCTCTTTAAGAAAGGTTTCTAAAAATGTCACAATGTCATTCAATTTTACGCAAAAGTATTTTGAAAAGCTGTGCCTGAAATCACTTTAAGTCCTAAAATTGAAGAATATATTGCGTTAAAATTGAATATCTAACTTCATTAACGAGGGAAGGTTAAGAGAGTTTCGAAAAGAAGTCGAAGTTATAGTTCTTTCGATCCATAATGAAAATCAGGTGTTTTCCAAATTTACAAACATACTCTCCGCCATTCGAACAAGGAATTTAAAGAAAAATGTTCTGCCATTTTTTTTGAGAAAAACTGGAATATGAAATGTCAGCTTCCTTTTTATACCTCTTAAAATTTGGAGATTCCTTTCTAATTGGCGGGGCTTGTAGAGTTACGGTGTCAAATAGGAGACTTTTCACTGTGGAAAAAGTCCTGTTTACGATCAACACGGAAAGCCAAAGTCAGAAAGTATTTTTAAACACTTTTTTTCGTTATCTGTGAGCCGCAAAATGGGTACTTCCGTCAAAATTTGGAGATCGATTTTTTGCAGCAACAGATAAATTTGCGTATAGGTAGTAAAGATTTAAAGAGAAATAAAAGAAGAAAACGTGCTCTAAGAATTAATAATGAGAACTATTGAAGCGCTGTTTGAAGAATAATTTTCATAATATCTAATATGGTGCACGAGAAGAGAAAAATATTGTCTTGCTTTATAGCAGATTTAACATGCGATGAAGCATTTATTTCGCGGCTAAGGACAGAGTATACGGACTAACTGTCTTGTGAACTATCTTTATGGAATTTTTACTGGTAAAAATTATTAATTCCTAAACACATTTCTTTCCTTTACCAACCACGATTTTGAGATGTGTCACTTTCTTGGGCTTGGACAATACGGATAGATTTATCCAAGCTCCGTATTTTAATGTGTATCTTGATTCGAGAAGTACTGTGTACTAAATATAATTCTTCGACAAGAGAAGTGAGGTACTCTCCACACCTCATTTCGTTCTTCCCCAACATTTTAGGCTAACATACATAATCGCGAGAGCTCTTCGCTAGCCTTAGCTGCATCAAATAGTAATTCAAGGACCACAACGAATGAACGAAGCGAATTAATGATCAAGCGCGAAGGTGACGAAGGTTACACTGTCCTGCACAGACAGCGGTGTCAACCAATGCAGTAGAAGCAAAGGATGTGAAGGTGGCAGCAGAGTCAAGCGCGCAAAGTGGCAGGACGGACGACTCGCGTCTCTGCCGCTGCCCAACGCGGCGGTAGGGGACGCACCCACAGGCGCAGTGAGGTCGTACGGAGCGCGGAGTGAGAGGTCGCTTGTGAACTGGGCCGCCGCCGCCGCTGCCGCTGCCGCTTTCAGGGCCGTGCTGCGGCGCAGTGGGGCTCTGCGGAACGACTTGGCAACAGCGCACAGCCGGGCTGACGAGGCCGCTGCCGCGCCCGCTGCCGCCGCCTCCGCTGCCGCCGCCGTCGCCGCCGTCACCGCCGTCCCCGCGCCAAGGGGACCTCCGTCGAACGCGGACACGGCCTCTGCTTTCGCAGTTGCGCTGTTTCACTCGCCACTGACAGCCGACGGCACGCGAAGCCTTTTACCGCCCACAGGCGACCGAGTAGTTGCCGCCTCTCTTCGTGCATTGAAACGATGAAATATGTGAACAGAAAATAAAAAATATTGTAAAGAATATAGCTCAGATGGTTTCTACGATATTTTAATTCCGGGTGCTTGAACGTTTTTCTGGATAATATTCGAATTATTCTTTTTATACTGGTCCTGTCAAACAGAGACGTAAATACTAGGTTAAGTTTCATCCGGGACGATAGCTCGTGGGGCTGGTAAATTGTTTCCAAATGAAAGATATTACATTGCAGTACTTCCAACTGAAAAACAAGAGAAAATAAATTAATTCTAATATACTACTTCACTTGATATAATCTGAGATGGTATTTTCTTTCTCACGTCAAAATCGTTGGTAATCAAACAAAAAGTTAAAGGAAATGAAATCAGGGTGAATGCTCTAGTATCAATGGAATGAATCAACATACTAACTTTAGAAGATAATGTTTAATATGATAATTAGTATTAATATTAGAAATATCAGATTTTTCATAAATTATTACCATGAGTATACTTAGACACTTTACACAGTCATTTAATCTATTTATAAAACGTGAAAATATATGAAAAGCAAACCTTTAAATAAACACTGAATTTTGCGAACTTTTTCTGACTGCAATAGTTTTACAATGTCTTGAAAAGATAGCTTTGAAACATTGAGATAATTTTTTACAATCTGTTGATCGAAACACTCTAACACTCCTTGCATATAAGGCGACTGCGACTGGAATTTAAAAAAATCTCAATGCTGTCGTTGTTGGGGAATACAAATTGAACTTCGATCTTGTGAATTAACGTCAGAAGACCTCATGGTATAGACGTTTTCATAATTAGACTTACGTCCAAGAAATGATGCTCAAAACATTCCACTTCTATCGCCAACTCGTCCATTTCAACATCGTCTACTACTATCTAACGCAAGGGCCTCTTCTTCTCAATTATTTTCCATTCATTTCTTCACAATGAGTTCCGTTGAGGAAGGAAATAAATTACTCATGTTTTGAATGTCTTGAAACCTTTGCTGCAGTTCATTGAGAATCTAATCCATAACCAAGTGGCGGAATGTTCTTCTTGCAAGATTCGATAAATTCCACCTTCGCTTTTGCCCTTTTCATTAAACATTAATTAGGTATACTAAAGTAAGACTCTGCTTCTGGCAATAAACTACAGGCATTTTCGCGACCTAAGTGAAGCGAATGTGCTTCATATGGTATAACATCTATTACAATGTATTACTTCCTAAATTCGATATTGGGCTCCTCTGTGTACACTGACAACGTTTGATCCGTTATAATAACACTATCATCTGCCTTTGTTAATAAACTATAATTCACGATTTCGCAGTTTTTCTAAAATCCCTTCGAATGATTCAATTCAGTTTTCCCCGAAACTGGTACAAAATCAACGAACCTTTTCACATTTTCAGTGATCTTCACATAACTAATTATTTTGGACGTTTGTTCTGAAGAGCTTAAATCTGGCGTGTAGGCAATGATACGGGAAAAATATTTTGAAGTTTTGATGTAGTAATTAATTGCATATTGTCTTACTTTTCCAGCTCTGATTTTTAAACATTCATTCTGAATGTAAGGAGAAACATAGCTGACTTGTCCCATTTTAAGGTACAAAAAGTGCGTTTGTAGTCGGGATGAGAATGAGAGATCTGATTTATTGAATTTAAAATCTTGACACATCTCAGCCGAACCGTTCATTTGATTCTCATAATGGAATATCTGTTTTGCTAAAAATATAATAACATCAATTAATATGTACGAAACGCTTTCCCATTGTGTCTCTTCTTTTGCTTCTTTTTTCTTCAATACCAGAACCATTATCGGGAATCCTTCCACTTAAACTTCCCAATGAGTGAAACTTTGTATGATCAAACCAGATTTCAATTGTTTAGAGAACACGCTAGAAAAAAGGTTTGCACAGTATACACAACAAAGCAGTTTTTAATTGACTATGATATGCTATCCATGTTTGATGCATGTTTAGTCTTCTTGGCAATTTTTTGGTAAATCGGCCTTTGGTTACATTTCTTCCATCTTTCAAGGTGTTACATACTAGATCAGGCTCTAGCTTCCACTGGTCCTATAATCTGATTACTACAGAACACATTTCTGCATTCAAAAAGACTGCAAGGAACTTACCTGGATCATTTAGATAATAATGAGTAGCAAGGTCTATTATTGGAATTGTAGAATCATACAAATAAGCTTTTTTTGTTCCAGCAGGAGCCGAATTTATATGAATGGGATTCATTTTAATGTTCACTGATCGATCCATTGCTCAGCAGTAATTTGAGCCCTCAGGCAAGTTCGACGACATACGCCGTCCTTCACGGGGTAACTGTTTAGCGTGTTCACCGGCATATGCCGTTCATGCTTATGATGTCGTCGCCTAAGTTACTCGACATATTTCGAGAAGTGATCGCTAGCTAGCAGTTCAGTTTGGTATCTTCGCTTCTTACATCGATTTTCAGGTTTTTTTACATAAGCTGTTGAAGGAACGATATTGACATAGAATTTTGCTGGGTGCTGGCGTAGAATTTTCTGTGGTAGTAATGACGGGACGGCCAAAAAAAATTATCCAGACGTAAATTCAGGTACTAAACCAGAATTTTGTCTAAAGAAGTGAGTACTAAATTTGCCTTGGAAACCATTTTTGTACACCGCTCTCGAAAAGATATGGTTTCTATATGTTTTAGGTTAATGTGCATGTTATTTGTGATCATATCAATTAACTAAACATAAGAACATACTTCCATCTAGATATCCTAATTTTTTCTGAAAATTTCCTTTAATTCTTTAGAAGATATATAATTTTAACCTAGATGAAAACTGAATTGTAACTTAGTCACGCTGCAGCAGCTGACGGCGGGCGGAAAAGTGACGCCTGAAGGGTTGATGTTCCTCCTGCTAGCTTATTGCCATTTCAGTGTCTGGGTTACACATTCTTCGTAAACGGAATATTCTTCACAAACCTCACAATTTCTATTACTTACATCCACGAATCCAAACCAATGTAACTACACATATTTCCTTGAGTAAAAATTAGGTATATAAATCAATCCTTTTTACATTCTTTAAATCAAAACTTTGATTGCCACCTTTCTTCGCGTCTTTGGCATTAATACAAAGTGAATGAGTAAGAACGACGGCTGGTAGCTGTATTTTCTCGTTCTTTTCTGTATAATGACCCACACAATTATTTCAATACCTATTATGTTTGAACCCGAACATGAAATCCAAATTAGAAACACCAGAAGGTGTTTCAACTAAATACAACTCACTAAACAGGAATTTTAGAAACTTGTGAAGAAATTTCCGGGTGAAACAAGTAATTTATATCGAACTTCTTCGCACAACTTAAATTAGAAAAGATAGAGTAGCATACTTTCTCGCAAAATTAGTGACATTTACGATTTACGAAAATTCAGAGTTAATCGAAAGTAAAATGTTTTAAACATTCTCTCTTTTTCAAGCCAAAATTATGCAAAATCACCCCCAATTTACAAAAAATAATGTAAATGACCTTATTTTAAAATCTAATTTTTCAAAACGCATTTCACAACGGAAATAACTACCATCAATATTGTAGTTTTGCAATATTAATGTTCTGCCGTTTCCGAAAATACAGAAAGTTCACCAAAAAGTGGACGTGCGTCATTTTATAAACGTTCATTTCTCTATTTTAAAAAATAAAGAAAAAGAAAAAAATTGGAGCCGTTTTTGAGAAAATAATTGTTTTAAAAATTACTTGTATTTCACGCAAAATTATGCGGTAATCCCTCATGTTCTCGAAGAATTTTACACAAAATTACACGAAAAAATCTTTGAAGAACACATTTCATTAAGAAACAAGTCTCTGTCTCCAATATTACAGTTGTAAGAAGACGCCGAAAAAATTTTGAACTTTTGCAGTTTTCCAAAGTTCAGAGAGCTTACCGAAAAAGAGACCTACGCCATTTTTATGTCTTTTACTCTGTCCGAGGAAATAATTTCATAAAAAATGTGAAGCTATTTTTTAGAAAATTTTGGAAATGTTGAGACTTTGTGTAAAGTAACACCCAAAATCATAATATCAATTTAAATTCGCAGGTCTTCTACTTCGATCAGATCAAAGGCCGAACATCAGTTTCGGAGAAAATCGGTTTTGGGTGCTACCGTGGATCACGAAGTGACAGACGGACGGACTGATGTTTACCGCAAACAAATTTACGATATAAAAGGCCCACTGAAGGTAGATTCTGACTTCACAATGTCTTACAAGGGACCGTTCAACAGATGCAGATCGCAATCTGGCTTCATTTGATCCCTATAGATAGATATTCACTATTTCTCTATGCTGTGAAAAATCGAGCTGCCTTCGCGCACAGGAAGGTACCGAAAAATTACATAAATTTCACACTTCACGACGCAAATCTTCTTATCCGCGGGCTTTGTGCATCCCTTCGTATTATTAGACAATGAGTCCGAGCACGAGTTCACACTAAGGGGAGTGAAACACTGAATTAATGACATTGCACACGCCCTTGACAAGCCCGCCACTTTCTGTTTTAGCATTTCAATACTTTGTCTTCACTTCGTATGCAGGTAGTAGGTGAAAAACGAAGAATTTATCGAACGGTGATCTTGGTGACCGTTTGGCACAGATTCTGGTCACAACCCAAACATTCGCGTGTCAGATGCAAGCGGATAACCCTGACTACCCACTGGATATTCCATCGTATCACACGTTCTTCCAAGAACGTAAGATACGGAAAATCCTGATGAATCGAAGAATTGAACGTAATGTCACTTTCTTATCCGTCGTTACATTAGAAGAGGTAAAATTGATATGGACCGACCATTCGTGGTATTATATCAATGGCCACAGCATATAGTTAAATGATTCCCAGACTCCTCCCTCTCCGATTTCGTCAAGGAATGATGTTGCGGTTTAGGGCATGTTGCGCGGATGCCAATTAAAAAAGTCATCAACTTTCATTTTAAATACTGAAAATCCTGGCTTATATATTCTTATAATTTTTCTGAAAGTATTTTCTAAAGTAGGGTGAATTACGAAAATTGCTATTAAGAAGCTGATCGGTGGTCCGAGAGAGGGGTGGTCTGTTAATAGCGGTACGATTTACATACAATGGATTTAAATGTCCGTTCCAAGAAAAATCGGTCGTTGTGAGACGTTCTCGGGTCTTCCTGAGAACAACCGTTTCATCGGAAATTTAAAAATATAAGTGAAGTTGAATGTAAATATTAATATCCCATGCGCAGTATACTTATATAATAATTTGTTCACGGTTATTCATATGGATTTGATGGTGCAAAGAAGTGGCATAACGTTCGGGCCCGCAATTCGTGCGGGCTCAGTTAAAAGAGGGCCTATTGATAGGTTGAAGGTTTTGCGATAGTAGAAAATATTAATTACTTGATACATTCTCTGATAGTTTGCGATAGGTGATCCAAAAGAGGTTAAAAACAGCATCTTCCAGAAGACCGATTTTTTCCGCTTCGGTAGCTTATGCACTTATCTAACCATGTTTCTTAATCAATCAATTAATTTAGCTTTTATGAAAGACTTAATTTCATAAATTAAATAATAAAGACATATTTTTTCCATTATTGATTATAATCACCTTAGCATTGTTAACAATAAACACCACCCACAAACTGTCTTTAGATTATTTTTCGGGTTTGACGCTTGCCATCTAATATGGTAACGCTCAGACGAGAACGTCCATCACATTCATCGGAATATGGATTTGTTAAAGGATATTTTTATTGTTTAAGGTACTAATGCTAGTTCTGTTTGCTATATCCTTCATATAGAGGGCCCAGATAAAAAGTTTAGGGCGAGCCCGCACTAATTTCGTTACGTTACTGGGGCGGCAAGGATGGCAAAGGCATAGCATCAGGCTTCTTTGTCATTGCGATTATGAGAATCAAACAAACTGCAATTATTTAAGTAGTCCTTAACCCACCATTACTCGTGCTGTTAGAAAAATCGAACTGTTCTGGATTTATTTCAGTGGCACAGACATTTTCAACACATGAAGTCATCGCTCTAGAAATGCCTTCTTACGTGGTTTCGCTCAGCATCTGTTCGTTGTTCTTATCAATTCCGCAAAATGAAACAATCCGACAAGGCAATAATGTATATGGTGTGTCATGATTTCTCTCATGCGAAAATTTGCTTTATATATTGTCATTTATCGCAACGTATTTCTTAGAAGTATGTCTTGGGCATTCATTAAGTTTTGTTTCTTCAGGTTTTTAATTATATTTTTATTTATAATTAATTCGTTAGTATTGTTGTTTTGTAAGTAATATTTCTCCATGATTTAGGTAACTAAAATACATTTAGAAATATTTTATTGTCCTATCCATCCTCTTCGTTAGTTACAGCAAACTCATGCGCATGCAACACTTCTCTTATTTTTCATTTAGCTCCTATATTTTTTCGATTTTGTATCATACGTAAATAGCTACAGCAAAAAATACTTTTCCAGATTAGCGCCTTCTCCCAATCTGACGCCCAAGACATATGCCCTATCTGACCCCTCCTAGTTACGTCCCTGCCTTTAAAATAAACTACAGTTTTTTTATCACGTTGAGCGTAATTTGATACATATAGTATGATAAATGATCACTAAAAGTGCATTGGAGACTTTCATACAACTTTGAATAAATATTGCGAATGTAGCCTTGAAAATATATGTGGATATGTTAAGAAATGAGGAAAGTATATAGAATAAAAGTAGTTAATGGTATAGAATAAGACAAATTATCGAAGAGTGTATTGGTTTAAACATGTTAATGACACACGCGTGCTCAGCCTAAAACAAGAGGCAAAGCAACCTGATTTCTGAGCCCCCTTTTCCCATTAAACTTTTAAATTACATATGATTTATGTACTCGAAAATAAATAACACATACTCGTACAAGGTGAATGAAAATACAACTTTAATGAAACTATAAATAAATACTATATATTCTATGATGAACCGATTACTGGGTTTTGTTTTTGAGAACCTATTTTCCAAATGTCGTGTATCAACTCTAAACTGTCATGAAAAAAGAAGACGCCTATGCTGGTGGCCGAACTTTTTAACCAAGTTCCGTAAAGTCACGTAAGTTAAGCAGAGTTAGGTCACTGAATAGGTGTCTGTTTGGGAGCTCCGGTCTCAAAAGGCTATTGCTAATTCACCATCAAATTGCCTTAATAAATACACCAGGAACTGAAACCATATCTATCCGCATCATAATAAATAGCAACATGTGGAATATAAGAACCGTATATAATCCCCCAACATCTAAAATAAAGGATATTAACTTTAGAAACCTTATTCAATCTTCAAACAACACCTTACTAACTTAAAAACGCTAATTGGGGCTGCAGACCTTGGAGCACTGCAACGGGTGTGATCATGTCTACGTCGACGGTTCGACACCGTCTGCTGAGGGTTGGGTTGGTGGCACGCATACCACTGCGTCGGATTCCGTTGACAAGAAACCACCAATGCATCAGACGGCAATGGGCACGTGAATGTGTTCACTTGTCTGCTCAGTGGCAAAATGTAGTGTTTTCGGACGATTCCCGTTTCAATTTGTGCCACAGCGATGACCGAGTACGTGTTCGACGCTGTGGCTATCGCTATCATCTAGATTGTTCCAAGTCATTGCGGACAAACGCCAAGTGTGATGGATTGGGGCGCCATTGCCTACAAATTGCAATCTCGCCTAATACGTATTGACGGCCGTTGACGTATACGTACAACGCCCAACCGCATGTGGCGAGGAATATGCACGCTTTCTGCGAAGAACGACAGGGACCACTACTTAGCTGGCCTGCATGTCCGCGTGACATGTCACCCTCAAACACGTCTGGGATATGATCGGTCGGCAACTTATTATTTTAGGTGTCCTGCAACCACTATCTATGCTTTGTGGTCACGCATGGAAACCGCGTGGTAGTGTGTTTTTCATATTCAATTTGAATCAATTCCATGACGTGTAATTGCTCTGATAGCAGTAATGGTGGCTTCATACCGTACTAAATACTCAAGGTCAAAATCCATGTACAGTTCTGTAATTCTATTCATTTGTATATTGTAATATTCCTAATCTGCAGAGTAAATTTCATTGAAATAGTATGACTCCTTCTTGGTGTTGCAATTTTCACAAACAGCAGTGTATCAGACCAGCACTTACAAAGAATCTTAATTCGTATACATACCTTAGTATGTATATAATGTCGTTAAAACTCAAAACATTTGTACCTGGTGCAACACATTTCCTTCCTGCATGAACCACTACTAGCCTCTTCCCTCTGCTGGTCTTTTAATTACTCCTTTACCGGTGCCTGATGACAGCCATGAATTCATTAGAATTTAACATTAGAATTTGTAAGTAACATAAATAAAAAGGTTTATTTTACAATTTATATAGATCCACGTCTCGTCGTGGTACACTACAAACTTTGAGTTTTGACTTCTCTTATTTTTCATATAGTCCGCCACAAAATACAACCTCTTTACAACAATTTCATTGGACTCGCAAATACAAACATTTGGATCTTCTTTCCTCCATGCTAAACCCAATTCCTTAATAAGTCTGCAGATTTTTATGCGTGACCCTTTAAGAAATAAGAAAATATCATAATTTTCCTTCACACACTGTCAATCGTCATAGGAGAGTCCCCTGCCTGTTGCAAAATGAATTGGTCTTGGAAAGTCTTCCAAAAGTGAGTCACACACTCAATTATTTTTCTGATTATAAAATATCTTTGTCACCTATATTCATTGTCACGCTCCTGGTCATTTGCGAGATTTAACAGGCTTTCCTGCCTTGTAATCCTTCATAATATTTGCCACCGTTGTATAAGGCCTCTGTATTATAGCAACATATTTCAATAAAATAATTATGATTAAAATAGACATGTTCATCGTGAAGAATAATTCTGGTGGCATTCAATAAAAAGGCAATAATTATTGTGATATTAATAGCTTACCCCCACAATTCCTGCTACTTGGCAACGACACTGCTCTCAGGAAGTTTCACTTCATTACGAGAAATTTTTATCGCTCTTATACTTATATACATTGACAAGAACCTGCGTTTCACCACTCATTAATATCCACCCCCTCTTCTTCTTCTACTTAATTGGAGAGTTGTTTCTCGGATTACAAGACATTTATAATAATTCGAAGCACAATACACCATATAAGTTCCATTTGGAATCAAACCGCGCCCTGTAAATGCAATGAAAACGCTTTTAAACGCGCAAATGCAGAATCGAGCTCGCTCGCGTAAGCTCACAATCTTCACACGTTTTGCTGGTTAAACGATTTTTCTCAGTTTTTTGCGTCAGATAGTTTTTAAGAGGACCGTCTGGTAGCATCTTCGCATACCGCGCTCGTGCGTCACTACCGAGCGATCAGAATTGGGAAGGAATTAGAAATGGGGTTTGGTTTAGGACACTTCACAAAGGTTGGACTAGCACTTCTGGAGCTGCTAAACTGTTTTTGTTGGAACAACTTTTACATGAGATTGTACGGGATTGGGGGATTTGGACAGGAATCTAACCCGGGCTTCCTTGGTGAAAGGTGAGCGACTTCGCTCTAAGGCACCACATGCCTGAGCCACCAGATTGAAGTTGACACAAACTTATTTTGGACGCAAGCATGCCCATTTTCAGCGAAGAAAAAGTCCCTCGCTAAATACTTCCATTATATGAGGGATTTAAGTTGGAGTTGGCTCGTACTTTCTCCAAGATATATTCTAGTCAAAAGTTTCTAAGCCAGTGTAGTACATATGGCGTGTGGTTTACGGAAGGTTCGTATTGCGTGTATTTTAAGATTTGCTTTGCATATCGCCATGTTCTTTCTAAATAAACAGCTGACTAGTGATGGATGGATGATTTTTTATTTACGTTGATTAGGATCTTAAAAGACATTGCTAAGGACGTTAAATTTCGTAACAGGTACAAGTGCACTTAACAAACCTCTAGTTTTGCGTGTTAACAGTGGTTAAAGGCACATGGGACCGATAAAAATGTTTAACCAGACTAATAGGTTTCTCAACTTTTTTATTTATCGGCAAAAACAGTAAAAACTGAAGTATGAGACGTATGGGAGAGAAATATAATCCGGACTTATTTACTTGAGCTTGAGAGTTGTATTGTAAATAAAGGTGCAAACAGGCATGGATAGGAACATACAAAACTAGATATTTTCGCTCCTGAGTAATGCAAAAATTGACAAACGAACTACAGATTTGAGTTTATAATGCTGACTGCTAAATAGCAACACTCTCTAACCCGACTCCTCCCGAATCTAGCACAATAATCCAACAAAAGGTACGCATAATGAAGTTACATTTATGTTCTGCGCCAGAAAAAGAAGCCATCTCAGCATTTGCTGAACGGATCACGGGAAACTGGACAAGAAATCTGATCGAGATGGACATAACGAACGATTAACTTCAGTACAAAAATATTGAATGTGTGGTAATGCAGGGGTAAATGTAAAAACGTGTTTCCAGATTAGTTCCAAACCCAACTGTGCCAACACAAAGTCACCCATGCAAGCTCCACATGCATGTAACGTTTTCACATGTCGTCATGAGTTGCATAACGCAGGAAGCGTGCCGTGCATGGATTCCTCCTCTGAAGCTGAGGTTACGTACCAAACGGTTACGTAATATGTAGGGATTTGTCTTCTGCAAGAATGCGTTGCCCAGGACGTTGTTGAGTAGCTTCATGACGTGCTTATGCATCGACAATATTGTTCATAATGATCTATTTCTTAAACTTTAGTTTTATACTTTCGAAAATTATGCGAAAACGAGAGGCTGATTTCGTAACAACACTGAATGAACAATGTATTAAATATCAGTAATGTGTCTTGTGCTCGATGTGTGTTTTGTAAATGACATGGCGAAGTATTGCATTCGAACTATTTTACAAAATTACAAGAGGCTGGAATTCAAAGGGAAAATTGTAGTCTAAATAGAAAAAAAACAAGAGGTAAATAATATAAAAATCATTAGACATAAGAAATGAGTCTAGTAGTGCTAAAACAGCACGTACTTTCTTGCTCGTAATTTCACGCAAAATTCAAGTACTCAAAGGACATTTACTTCGAAAAATTATTCATTACTTAATTTCAAAATCTATCTTTAATGAACAGCTTTCATTGAGGGAAAAATCTCTATCTTTAATATTTTAGTTGTAGGAAGACTCCGAAAAAAGTTTGAACTTTCGGAAAAAAGTTAGGGTTTTCAACGATCATGAGACCTGCACCATTCTCTTAAACATTCGTCATACTATTCAACAACAAAATTTAGTCATAAACGATGAAGCCATATTTTTGCCATATATTGAACATGAAGCCATATATTAATGATAACTGTTACATAAAGATCGATTTTAAAATAAGGTCTTGAACAATATTTCCAAAATTTGAGAACTTTCTGGTAATTTTGGATGAAAATACAGGGGAGAAAGTACATGCAATTTTAGGACCATTAGTACATTACTTATATAGAGCTTTTGATATGATTTGTAATTTCTTAAAAATTATTGCATACATTTTCCAAATAATTAATTCACAGTTCGCAGGGCATTCGAACTCGGGTTGTGTAGTTGTTGTTCATTGGTTTTATATCCTAGGGTTAAAGAGGGAAGAGAGGGGAAAATGTTTCAACATTTGTCGAAAGAATTCTTTTTACTCAATCATATACTAAAAATTAAAATATCAACAAATTTTATTAAAAATATAATATATAAAATAAAATAATTAAGAAAAAATAAGCCAGATTATTAAAATGAATAGAAATATTATTTTATCAGTGGTTTATTGGTTAAAGCAGTTTATGGAGAAAATATTCAATTTGATCTATATATTTTTTTTTAAAATTTATTTCTTCTCGTTCGACCAAAGGTCTTTCGAGGGGTTTCGGTTTTACATAC